>CAUYRH010005304.1:0-19529 GCA_963574655.1 Perodicticus potto
ATTGTTCTCACAAAGTAATGAGAAAGTCTCTTGAATGTTATCACAATCAGGTTGATGAAAATATCTCTGATTGTATCTGAAGCCCGTACACTGTACCCCATGATTGAATTATTGTACACAGCTATGATTCAATAAAAAAAATAAATAAATAAATAAAAACTTAATCTTCTAAAAAAATAAAATAGCATTGGTGTAACATTACTATGAGAAATTAAAGATAACAACTTAAATTAAGGGAAAGATACATTATGCTCATTGGTTAGAAGACTCAATAATGTTAAGATGTCAACCTGTCTCAGTTGCATGGATAGATTAAATGAAATCTCAATTGAAGTCCCAACAGACTTTTTAGCTGAAACTGACAAGTTGATTTTGAAGTCCATATGGAAATTCAAAGCACAAAAAATGCCTAAAATAATTCTGGAAAAGAAGAGCACACATTTGGAGGATTACTATCACCTGACTTCAAGATATTATATAATATTAGTAATAAAATATGGCATTGGCATAAACACAGACAACTTGATCTAAAATTTGACTAAAATAAAGAATTCAAAAACAGACCTACACTCATGTGGGTGATTTTCAACAAAGGGTCAGAAGTAATTTACAACGGTGAAAGATAGTCTTTCCAGTAAATGATGCTTGAACAATTGTTTATAGGCAAAAAACAAATAAACAGAAAAAAACATTGACCCATATCCACAAAATATACAAAATTTAACTCCAAATGGATCATAGACCTAACTATAAATCCAAAACCCATAAAAATTCTAGACAAAGAAAAAAATATAAGCCAAAATTTTTTTGACATTGGAGTAGGCAAAAATTTTTAAATATACGGCCAAAAACATGAACATAAAATAGGAAATCAATAAATTGGATTTCATCACACTTTCTGCTCTTTGAAAGACACTGTAATGGAATGAAAATCAAGCTATAGATTTTGAGAAAAGGTTTGCATGTCATGAATTTGGTAAAGAACTTGTATCTAGACTATATAATGACTTTTTAAAACTTAATTATAAGAGAACAGGCAACTCTATTAAATAATGAATGAACCATCTTAGGTGGATATTTTATCAAAGCAGATATGTGAATGTAATAAGCTCAGGAAAAGATGTTCAACATTATTAGACATTAGAGAAATGCAAATCGGAGCTATAATAACATATCACACTTCCCACCTAATGGAATGGCTGAAATGAAAAAGCTCTCACCACACTGGGTGTTGGCAAGGATAGGGAGAACCAGGACTCCAACTGCTGTTGGGAATACAAAATGGTAGGACCACTCTGCAAATACAGTTTGGCGGTTCCTCGAAAAGTTAAAACATATGCCCAGCACACGATTCAGTTATTCCACTCTCAGGAAGTTGCCCGAGAGGTATGAGAGTGAACATCCGTGTGAAGACTTGGATATGGACACACAAAGCAGGTTCATGTGTCACAGCCAAATCCTGGGAACAACCCACATGTCCATCAACAGCTACACACACATTGTGGTGTGTCCATACAATGAAATGCTACAACAAAAAGGAATGAAGTACAAGGTGAACATGAAGAAAATTTAAAAGGATCATGCTGAGTGAATGAAGCCAAGCAAAAAAGTATATACTGTATTGTTTCATTTATAGAAAATTCTAGAACATGTGAACCAGTCTAGAGTGAGAGAAAGCATATCTGTGGTTACGGAGGTACCAGGAGGCAGGAATGATAGGAAGAGACTGAAGATAGGTACAAGGGAACGTCAGTGTTTCAATATATATATTCCTATGTCAAAACTTACCAAGTCAAACTGTGCATTTTAAATACATGCAGTTTATGGTGTGTTAGTTACACATCCATAGAGCTGTTAAAATACTAAAAAAAATCAATGTTACAGACTCTCCTTCAACTCTTTGATGTTTCTAAATAGATAGGAGGTTAAAGAAAGACTATTTTAATCCTGTTTAATACAGCTATTTTATCAAACTATATCAATTTTTCTTAAATAAATTAAAAATGGGCTACATTTTGGTAATACTGGAGAAAAGGTGCAATGATCTATCTGGCTTTCGCTCTCCCACTTTGGCTATCAGTACTAACAGCAATCAAAGCCCAGGTATCTCCAGCTCAGAAATGGGTGTGACAGGTGAAGGAGAGTCCCCTGGGACCAGTGAAGGCTCCTGGCTGGAAGGCATCCATCTCTCATGTTGGGTCTCTAAAGAGAAAGCACAGTACTCTCACCTCCAGATCCATAGTTAGCCTCTTGTCAAGTTCCCATTTCCCTCTCCTGGGCTGGCCAACCCAGCTCAGATGCTAATTGCTCCTTCTCACTCACAGCTAGGGGGTGTTTCCTTAGCTGTCCCAATGAGCAAAGCTCTGGGCTCTAGCACCTCATTTTGCTGTGGCAGAGAGAATTAAATCAGTGTTTCCAATCCCACCATTTCCACATACAAGTCCTGCTGCCCAGCACAGAATGACAGCTGACCTAAATTAAAAAAAAAAAAATCTATCCCACAACAACAGGGTTATTTTCTACTGCTCCTCCTTGAGGTAAGAGAACCGTGGACAGCATACCATAGCATAACAAAGTCCTTGAAAAAACCTGCACCCTCTCTTTTCCCCCACCCATCAAGGGGGGATAAAAAACAAACAGAATTTTATGGAGTTTTCTAAATGCTAAGTAGCTGTCCGAGCTTGGACGAGTCACAACTTGTGGGTCTTTGCTTTCCACAGCTGTAGAAATGAAAAGATTACACGGAATGTTCTCGAAGGTCTCATTCAATTCTGTGCAGATCCCATATGTTCTCAGGCCTTAGTGGGTTTGCAATCTGTTTGAAGTAGAAGACTAACCATCCTGAAAAAACAGCAAACATTACTAGAAAAAAAATACAATTATGTGTTCAATTACGTGGTACAGATTCTGAGTGTTCTAAGAATTCAGGGCACAAGACGGGAGAAACCACTCAGGGTATCTTGGAGAAGCCATGGTTTTAGCTGGGTCTTAAACATGATTTATTAGCTCTATAATTTCAGAATCCACAGGGACAGTGGCCAATTTTCAGGGCAGGAACTGTGTCTTCTTAATCGTTGTACTTTTCCTCTCCCCAGAGTGCCAAGTCTATACCATTGGATTTAACTCCAAATCCGCTCTGTCTTACCCTGTTTACTGTGGGCTCGTGCATGCCAGCCCAATAACACTGTGAGTTCTTTGACAGCCCGATTTCTGTGTTACTTGTCTGTACCCAGCCTCATCAGTTTTGTGGTTCAACGCAAGTGTAAAATTGCACTCTTTACGACACAGCCCTTTCCAAACTGTGTGATCATGGTAGGTCTCAAAAGGAAAGAATTTATTTAAGGAGAAACTGCCTAGGAGAGGGGAGGATGGTACTGGAGGAATGTTAGTGTAGTGTATACATACCACATAAAAGTATGTAAGGTTATACTTTGGTATATATGTGTGTATGTCAGGGGCTGGCTGCTAAGGCTAACGTTTCTGAATTGTTTTGTTTTATCTTGTCTGTCTTTAGCCAAATGTTCCACCACCTCCTACCATGCTTCATGTCTTTAAAAATACTTCACTGAGTGTATAACTTGGGTACCTTATACTCAGGTCCTGAGCAAATTCTGGTCTAATGGTAACTGAGTCTGCATCTCTCCTCCAGCCTCTAGCGTGGAGCTCGGCATAAAGTGGTGCTTTGTAAAGTATCTACTTCTTCATTTATTTAATTGTCCCTTTAGTTTATTTTGTCCCTTTAGGTCATTAAAATGTTATTAAATTACTGTAGTGTCAAATTTCAGAGCATAGTTAATTCTAATGCAGCAATTGGCGGGGCTAGAGGTACCATCGAACCTGGGCGTGTCTGAACAGTGTGACATCTGGGGCTCTTGGGAACTTGAGCTTGGAACTTGAGACTGGAATGATTAGGGTGGGTGCAGAGTATGGGCAGGAAAGGTGTGGTGGAGTGTGTTAATGGCCACAGATATTTATCTCTTCCTGAAATTGTACCCTTTGCCATGTGACTTTGCAGTTTCAGTAAAGAGGTAAACTCTATTTTCCCCCTTGTCTCTGCCCTTAAATTTGGGCTGGCCTTGTGACTTGAATTGGCCAATTGACCACAACAGAAGTAACCCAGTTGTGTGTACTTTCATATTGATCTAAAACAAAACAAATTGAAAAAAGAATGTGCTGTGTCCAGGGCTCAGCTCCAGTAGGCCTGGTGCGTTTCCACTTGTTCTGCTCTTGCCTCTCTGCTGTGACCACGAACACATGTCTGGGAAAGCCAGTGGGGAGCAGAGGGAAGTTTCCCCAGCATCCCAGCCAAGGCCAGACTAAGCATAAGACCCCAAACGTGTGAGTAAACCCAGCCCAGCCCATGTTAGCTGAACTCAGGAGACATGCAAACCAAAGAAAATGCCCACTGCTGCACCACTGAGGTTCTGAGTCATATGTTACGCAGAGTTGTTGGTGACAGACATTGAATACGGCGGCTTCTCTGTGCTGTAGGAGGTGGAACTAGTGTTCAGCTGGAGCTCCTGGGGTCACCTCTCACACGCCAGGGCTGGGGAGTCGTCAGACTTAGTATTCCTCAGGCTCGCCGGTCCTCTCTATCTGATATGGAAGAAGAGCTGACCTCTGTTGAACTGAAAATCAAGAGGTTCCTGGGCATGAGTGGAGCCTGTGGCTCAAAGGAGTAGGGCGCCAGTCCCATATGCCGGAGGTGGTGGGTTCAAACCCAGCCCTGGCCAACCAAAAACTGCAAAAAAAAAAAAGAAAAAGAAAGAAGTTCCTGGCAAGTGGGGGGTATAAACTCCTTGAGATTGACATTTTACACTTTCACTTAAAAGGGACAAGGGGTTCTTTTTAGGACTCAAGGGCTTAATTAAAAATAAAATGAAATAGGCATGAGTACTTTTTTAAGTGGGCCATGCCAGTTACACTAAATGTTTAGGTAACTTGGGGTGGGAAATAAAACAAGATCACAACATTTGAGATATGGAGGCAGGAGGATCTATTAAAATGTCTGAAATAGATGGACTGATGTGTTCATCAATGAAAAATATTTATCCAGCCACTACCATGTGCCATATTCTGTGGGTATCAGAACGACATCAGTGAAGAAAACACTAAAACTTCCTCTACTCACAAAGTTTATGTTCTAGTGGCTAGAGAGAAAATAAACTAAATTATATAAAATGTCAAAAGGTGACACGTGCTATTGGGAAGGGAAATATAGTGTAAGGGACATGGAGAGTGCTATGGGAAGGGCTGGGCACAGTTACAATTTAGAGTTGACGTTGAAACAAAGACTTGAAGGTGAGGAAGTCAGAAGTGTATGGTGGAGATTGGTTAAGAGGCTACTTCAGGAATCTGGGTGACAAATGGTGGTCCAGCCACTGTGCTGTGAGAGGGGCTGGATTCTTGGCATATATTAAAGCCACAGGGATCTGTTGCTGGGTGGGATGTGAAGAGAGAGAGAAAGATTTTACAATTTAAATTTCTACGAGTCTAGAGCCTCGGCTGTTCCTGTGAAACAAGAGAGTTCTATAGAAACGTGTCTAAGTTTCCCTCAGCCCTGCGCATTGTGATTCTATGTGAGCAAACAGGATGTCTAGATGTTTTATGAAATGTCCACTAGGTGGCAACATATTGTCATATTTCCTGTCAAACTTGTAATAGGGATCTTGAGACCACATTCACCTCATCTGATACTTGAGAATGTCATCATCAAACAAAACTGGACTCGCTAAAGTAATTATTTAAACTACAAAAGCTCCAGGTAGTGAGGTTTTGTTTAAAAATAATATATTTGTTATTCATAGGTTTGGTCATTTATCCTTGTATCAGAAGAGCAATATGATGGTGCTCGCTTCGAAAGCACATGTAGTAAAATTGGGACGATACAGAGATTAGCATGGTCCCTGCACAAGGATGACACACAAATTCGTGAAACGTTCCATATTTGAAAAAAAAAAAGAGCAATAAGATGCTAAATATTCCACTTCGGATTTGTCAGTTTCCCATTCTTATTCATTTGATTTTTAAATGTTTCTGTTTTAACTTATTGGTTACCCAACAAAGAATGAAGGATTTAGGAAATATTCTTGACCACAATTCAGAAAATTTCAGTGCATACTTTTTGTTTCTTTGGCATGATGTTAACAATTTAGGGATAGCAGGGATAGAAATGTTTTTTCTTCTTACAACTTTTATGTTCTTAGAGTGAAGTATTGATGCAGATAAAAAAGTCAGCAAGAGCACATGGGCCACCAGCCTTGTATTCCACCAGGATGGAATTTTTCACAAACATCAAAATAATCTTTCTAAAATGAACATCTATCTTTACTATTGCTATTCGTTTATAGTGTGTTCATTTGGAGAGGCATAAACAAGAAATGAGGGAAGAAAAAGTCGATGAGTAAGACATAGAAGGAGGCTTTGTGATGTAGCTATTAATGAGACAACAAGGAGGAAACAAAAATAAGATTTTATGGGTGAGGGAGAGAGATGAGAAGAACATGTTTCCATAATACGGGTTGGGGTGCCCTAAAGAATTCCATCTGGAAGAGGGGATTACATATGAAGCACAATTAGATAATGAAACCATTATAGAGAGATAAGAAATATTTGTATGATGAAATTTTATGTTGTCTTATATAATAAATATTTTAGTATATTACTGAGAAGTCTTTGAGAAAGCCCCCGATGGCACATTTTATTGCTTGCTTATGTAAGAGTAAGAACCTAGGACTCAGGGTTGACACGAGATGCAGAGACTTGAAGATCAAGTGCAGGTGTTAAAGTAAAAAACACCCAGGCACAAGCTAAACAGAGGGGCAAATAACTACAGGTAAGAACTGGCTTTGACTGGCTGGTGAGCTCTCTCTGTCACCTCACATGAACTCTGGCTAATTATACACTTGATCTTAGCCAAAAGGCCAAGAAGTGATGTCTGGCTAATTATAGTATCACTTAAATTATGGTGTTAAAATTTCTGCACCCTTGAAATCACCATGGCAGTTCCAAGACAACCATATAAGGTATGAAAATGACAAGAACCCAATTCTAGGAATTAATACCTAAATTCTTAGTAAAAACCAATATCTTAACCTTGAATATTCCTACCCTCAATGAGTAAGAGTTCAAAGGATCAAAATCCACTTCCTACTACTGTGGTTGTTCACTTTCCAGCTTGTGTGCTCTCTCTCTCTCGGTATACTTTTGCTTTCAATAAAGCTATCGCTTGCTTGGCTTACATGTTGCATTCTGAAATTCTTTTGTCCCTACTGCTCACCAAGAACCTGTAAAAACCTCTAATCCAGGTCCGCTAGCACTTACATTTACTGAAAAGCATAAAAGAGAGGGGGAAATAACTAATATTAACAATTAAATTTTCAGAACAAGTGTTATCTATGGACATTTCTTCTGAAATCTCACTGTCCACAATAAAATAATAATATATTTCTGATCAGTACATATGTCAAGTTATTCTTTTTTTTTGAGGCAGAGCCTCAAGCTGTCACCCTGGATAGAGTGCCGTGGCATTACAGCTCACAGTAACCTCCAGTTCCTGGGCTCAAGCGAGTCTCTTGCCTCCACCTCCCAAGTAGCTGGGACTACAGGCGCCCGCCACAATGCCCGGCCATTTTTTGGTTGCAGCCGTTATTGTTGTTTGGCGGGCCCAGGCTGGATTTGAACCTGCCAGCTCAGGTGTATGTGGCTGGCGCCTTAGTCCGTTGAGCCATAGGCGCCGAGCCTCAAGTTATTCCTTTTTAGTTAAAACCATCATTCACGATCCAATTACTGCCTGGAAATTAACCTCTGCCCTATTATAAAATTAACATTCCTGAACTCATATTTCTAAGGAACATTTAAAAATTTGTTGTTGTTGTTGTTAATGGTGGAGGGGTCCATGGTGGAAAAGGAGGTATATTGGTGACAACGCATACTATTGAGGAAGGGTTATCCTAACACACATCTCCAATTATACTGAAAAGCATGTTGTGGTATTACATAGAAGCAAATTTTGTACAATGGAGTTTTATCTGTTTGTTCTACAAAGAATGCACTGTCAGATGCTCACACACAGATGGTTCTAGGCGTTTAAAGTATAGTTGCTGAGAGTTGGACACTTGGCGCTGGTAAAGACAAAGTATTATATATCATTGTTCATTACACAAATATTTATTGACTTCCCGACAGAGGCTTTAAAATTCAACAGTGACCCAAATAGACATAGTCTTTGCTCTCATAATTGCTCATAGATCGACTCTCACTGGAAAATAGGCAATATGCAGTCATTATATATGTAATGATGGGAAAGAAAGCAAGTGGAAATTTGATATAAAAGAACAAAGTTTACCTACAATATATATTGGTATTCAAGTTTACTAAATAAATGACTTATACATATAAAACAAAACAAAACAAAAGAAAACCCCATATGGTTTAATATAGGTTTCAAATAGTCACTAAACATGTTACATGGTATCATCGATTTGTTGGTACCCCACCATCCTTTACGCTAACACAGAATCTGCAAGTAAAACTCTTTTTCTGACCTCTTTTAATTGACTCACTTAGTTTATCCTCTATGGAACTGAATAGACTTAAGTTTTAGGTATTAGACATAGGTGCAGTTTGCATGTCCTTGCTTATGGGAGGTTAACAAGTAATTTCCTTAATGAATAATCTGTAGGGCCATTTCTCACAGGTGCCTGAGGACTTTACATTCTCCTTTGTATAAGAAGTTGATGGAGTGGCACTGAAATTTTGAATTTCTTTTTACAAGGGTAATTGCAAATGTAATTATGAGGGTATATCTATCCTCTCAAATACTTATCATCTCTTTGTATTGGGAATGTCCAATATCCTTCTTCTAGCTATTTAAAACTATATAATATATTATCGTTAACTATAATTACCCTACAATGGTGTAAAACACTAGGATTTCTTCTTGTTTGCGTATGTGTCAAATCAACAGTCCCCAATGTTTTTGGCACCAAGGGTCGGTTTCATGGATGACCCTTGAATCAAAGCATCAGTGATCTCAAACGCTTCCCTGACATCCTAAGCATCAAGGCTCATTGTCTTCCATGCTTAGCTCTCATTTCCTCTTTCTCTCCCTAGTTTGTTCTGCCCAAGTCCTTAGAAGCCTCCCTCTAGCCCACTGCCTCAGTCTTCCCTTTATGTCACTGGCTGATGAGTCTTCCCAAAGTCTAATTCTGTTCAGGTTGTCCAAGTCCTGATTGAAAGATCTGCTTGAAAGGAGCAGGTTTTGTAAAGAGGAGAAGAGGATGGGTTTGAGGATGTATGCATGGAAGTTTCCAGGGGCAAGCTGAATGAGTCATGAAAATGAAATCAGTGGAGTTAGAGGAAAAATCCAAATTGTTGTTCCTGGGAACAATGTGCTATATGTGAGGACTGGAGGATGAGACTGAGGGAAAAACCATGATAGAACATGGCCTTGGAGGGCAAGAAGATAGGATATAGTATTGGATGTGGTCTGAATAACAGGTGGTCCTGAATAGCAAGAAGGCGTGCTTAGGTTGAATTGAAGTTGAATTTAAGAGCTGTCGCTCCTGACTTGCCTTACATCTGTCTTTGGGGGCTCCTTGGTGAAAAGTCTTTCCCTAATGCAGGCATTCTCGGTGGCACTGTTGACTAAGATGTTCTCCCCAGTGTCGGCCAAATGATGAATAATTTACACATATCCATGAATAAGATTATCTTTCTTGGAAAATGGGATTTTTTTGTGGGGAGAACAAAAAAGATGGAGTAAACTCCTTCTAATGGCAGTGGCTTGGGGAGACTTCTGCTTAGATGCTCATACTTCCATAGTTTAGTAGAGCCATCAGGGTTTTCTTTTTTCTGAGGCCCGTTGTTTAGCTTTCCTTTTGATTCACTGAACTCCTGCTAATTAATTAATTCAATTCTTTTGGTTTGGGGCAGAATTTCTGTTGCCTGCTCCTTAAGAGCACTGACTGATTTTCCAGCTCAAAGACCCATCCTGGTCTGTGCATATTAGATTTTTCTATTGTAAACATTCAGTGGTTCCCTATAACCTGCCAAATTAAGTGCGTATTCCTCACCATGGAGTTTCAGGCCTTCCCAGATACAATGGTGAGTTACTTTTCAAGTAGTGTTTCCTACTGTTTCCCTGCTTACATCCTGCTCTCTGGTCAATAAATTACCTGGCATTACACATGTTGGTAAATCATTACAGTACAAGCTGACAGTGAATTACACTCCTGGAATTTGTGCCATTATGTGGTCTCTGCTATGTGGATTCTAGGTTTGGCCAGCCTTTCCTGTGTGGTTCATGGCTGCCTTGAGGAGCGATGCCACTTGACCCCTTGCTCAACACTGACCTCAGACATGGCCTGCCTGTAGAGTGGTCGCTTGATAAAGCCGTTTGCTCTTCTTCGAACATGGCTTGGACTAGTTCCCAGCCCAGTTGTACCCTGTGGTATTTTCTTTTCCTGAATTCCTAGCCCTGCCCTCAGCCTCCTCACTCCTGTGTCACTGCTCCAGGGAATGGAAACCTCAATGCCAAAAATAGGACAGGCACCACTTGCAGGGAGCGTGTTGCCCATGTGATGGGAATGGAAATGGCTGGTATGTTGTTTGTGGGAGTCCATTGAGTCTTTGCTTTGAACGGATTTTTCCATCACACAAAGAGGCTTAACCAAAGACTCAGTCCAAGAAACCCCTTTGAGATTTTGTTTAATCTAGCTCTAACATCTTAAGTACCAGAGAGACTAACATTTCCTTTGGATAACTTTCTTGAGTGCCACAGTTCTCATTTTTGAGGAAATTTGCTCCATGTAAGTACAGGCATACCTCTTTTTATAGTACTTTGCTTTATTGAACTTTGCAGATATTGCTTTTTTTTTAACCAATTGAAGGTTTGTGGCAGCCCTGTGACATATAATGATGTATTGATGTATTGTGATTCTAAGTGTCTCAAAATGGAACCGCTTAGGACAGTATGACTCAGCCTACAGTGAAATTGCTGGCCCTTTAAGGAGATAAGCACATGTAGTGATGGACTAAGGTGGTAACATCAGCTGTGACCGCACATCCTTGATACCTGACTAAAAGGGAAAGTGAAGCCAGGGGCCAGCTGAGCTAATGGCTATGGACACTGCTGAAGAGGGCCATAAAAACTGCAAAGACACTGACCAGGGCTGAGAGCCTGCAGAACTCTGAGGCCACTTTTCCATCAGGGAGTGGCGGCGGGACGCACTGCGGGGAGAAGAGCAGCGATGCCCCCTGCTGGTCAGCCTTCCTGGGGCCCGCCGGACCTGCAGCCTGTCGGTGTTCAGAAGTGCGGGCTGTCTCCTCCAACCTCTCTCTTAATACTGCTTGGGTGTGTTGAATTTACTCGCGTGATTGCTGGTGCGTGAAAGCCTTGCAATAAACCGTGAATTCCAAAGCATTTAATGGCCACTGAGTCATTGTGGAACCTCCCAGCCTCCTGGTTGGAATTAGCACCACTAGGCGCATTTGAACCTGACACCAGATCCTGCGTCAGGCCAGCCTTTTGGTACTGTTTCTCCAACAGCACATGCTTTTTTTGTGTCTCTGTGTCACCTTTTGGCAATTCTCACAATATTTCAAACTTGTCATTATTATTTTATCTGTTTTGGTGATCTGTGATCAGTGATCACTGATGTTAATATTTTAATTATTTTGGGGCACCGTGCTTACATAAGGGGATCCTCAGGAAGGTTTGGTTGGGTTTGGGATGAAAGTACTAGGTGATGCCCCCTCTGAGATTGCAATTGCCATTGTTATTGTCCTCGGGCTTTTTTAGACATTTCATTGATAAATGTGGCTTGTGTTCTGATTGCTCCAAAAACAGACCATTTCTCCCTCTCTCTTCCCCTCCATGAGCCTGTGGGCCTCTCTACTCCCCGGGAGACACCAATATCGAGATCAGGCCATTTAATAACCCCACGATGGCCTCTAAGTGTTCAAGTGGGAGAAAGAGTCATATGTCTCTCACTTTAAATCAAATGCTAGAAGCTTAGTGAGGAAAACATAGTGAAGGAAAGACAGGTTGAAAGTTAGGCCTCTTGTGGCAGTTAGCCAATTGTGAATGCAAAGGAAAAGTTATTAAAGGAATTTAAACGTGCTCCTTCAGTGAACACACGAACAGTAAGAAAGTGAAGTAGCCTTATTGCTGATATGAGGGTCTTCGTGGTCTAGATAGAAGATCAAACAACTCATGCATTCCTTTAAGCCAAAGCCTAATCCAGAGAAAGGTCCTAACTCTCTCCAATTCTGTAAAGGCTGAGAGAGGTGAAGAAGATGCAGAAGAAAAGGTAGAAGCTAGCAGAGGTTGGGTCACGAGTTTTAAGGGAAGAAGCCACTTCCACAGTATAAAAGTACAAGGTGAGGTAGGAAAGACTAATGGAGAAGCTGCAACCTGTTATTCAAAAGACCCAGCTTAGATCATTTATGAAGAAAGCTACATTAAACAACAGATTTTTAATGTAGAAAAAACAGACTTCTGTTGGAAGAAGATGCTATCTAGTTGGAAGTAGTCAATGCCTGGCTTCACAGCTTCAAAGGGCATGCTCATTCTCTTGGGAGGGGCTAATGCAGGTGGTGACTTTTAAGTTGAAGCCAGTGCTCATTTGCCATTCCAGAAATTTAGGCCTTTAAGAATTATGCTAAATCTACTCTACCTGGGCTCTGCTCATAGAAAAAACAGAGCCTGGATGATAGAACATTTGCTTAAAGCATGCTTTGCTGAATATTTTAAGCCTACTCTTGAAACCTACTGCTCAGAAAAAAACAGATACCTTCCAAAATATTACCTGATAAAATCGTTGACAAGCCTTGTAGTACCTAAGAGCTCTAATGGAGATATACAAGATTTGTTTTCATACCTGCTAACATGAAACATCCATTCTGCAGCCCATGGATCAAGGGGTAGACTTTCAAGTATTAGTATCTCAGACATACATTTTGAGTGGCTATAGATGTCACGGATAGTGATTTCTCTGATGGTCTGGGCAAAGTAAATTGAAAACCTTTTGGAAAGTATTCATTATTTAGATGCCATGAAGGATATTCATGAAGGAAGTCAAAATAGCAAGAGTAAGAGGAATTTGGAGGAAGTTGATTTCAAGCCTCATGGATAACATTCGGGGTGGCAAGACTTTGGTGGAGGAAGTAACTGCAGGTGTGGGAGACATAGCAAGAAAACTAGAGTAAGAAGTGGAGCCTGGAGAAGTGGCTGAGCGCCTGCAGTCTCATGATAAAACTTGAATAAATAAGGAGATGCTTCTATAGATGAGCAAAGAAAGTGTTTTTGTGAAATGGAATACACATCTGGTGAAGATGCTGTGGACACTGTTGAAATCAACAATAAAGGATTTAGTATATACTTAGTTAATAAAGCAGCACCAGGGTCTAAGGGGATTGACTCCAATTTTGAGAAAAGTTTTACTGTAGGTAAAATGTTACCACACAGCATTGCATGCTACAGAGAAATCTGTAATGAAAAGAAGAATCAATCAATGTGGCAAACGTCATTCTCACTTAAAGAAATTGCTACAACCATCCAACCTTCAGCAGCCATCAACACCGAGGCAAGACTCTCTAGCAACAAAAAGATTACAATTCACTAAAGGCTCAGGTGATCACTAGCATTTTTAGCAATAAAGTTTTAAAATTTAGATATGTACATTTATGTTATGGCACACTTAATAGACTATAGCACAGTGTAAACATACCTTTTATATGCACTGGGAAACCAATAAGTTTCCATGAGTGGCTTTAATGTGGTAGTTGCTTTATTGGAATGATCTGGAACTGAACACACACTATCTCTAAGGTATAATGGAACAGTAATAGAGAAGAAAAATCACCAAAAGGTAATAAGCCAAAATTCTTAAGTTCTTGAGGAAAACAATAAACTCAGTACTATAATCAAAACCATTATTCATAGTCCTTTATATTGATGGCATATTTAGCCCAATTTTGAAACTTTTTAGTTATGAAGGCATCAAATAATTTGGGAATTTTATAGTTAATAGAAAATAAATTATCAGACATATCACTATGAGACAGATAAGGAAATAGGCATAGTCTTTCTATATATTACTCCTAGCACTATTTTCATATTTCTAGAAGGTTCAACTAAGTTTGCACAATGGGGTTTCCCTAAACCAGGACTTCAACAAGATCTGGGGTCTTGGCTACTTTGATGGAGAAGCAAAGAGCCACGTGAAGAATGCTAAAGTTCTGATTGCTGTTGTGACTTAGAAATATGTCGTGGTCCTGAGACAGGGGTTAAATTTAACTTAGATCATTAACTAGATGACTGTTAGGCTAGAATTTCAACGTAAACAATCTGACAGGGTGATTGGCAGCCTCTCATTATAGAGGCGTAGTGATTAATTAACACAGAGCTTAATTAATTTTGTGAGGCAAGGAATAGTATTTCTTTGCAGTGAAAAATCAGGGTTTGAATACTTGGAGCCCCTTCTCTGAGCTAATTTCTCTCAGATATTTAGCTTACCTTAAATTATCCATTCTTAGTAAATGTTACATGCTTCCAACTATTAAGGTAATTGGGAATACTTATAATATTCTGCCTCAGGTTATTTTTGGAAGAATGTGAAGGGTAAATGAATACATCCTTTTACTCTTGTTTCAGTTTCGAAAGCATGTTTATGTTATCGTGCAGGTCAGAATGTTAAACTGCATTGTTAAAAGCAAGATGTATATCATCTCGATGCTGTGGAAAGATACCCACCTCGCTGATTTTGGTAGGAATTACAACAATATTGTACATGCAAATGCTTAGTGAAATCATTTTGCTAGTGCCAAAGCCTAGAGAATAATTTCTTTAAATAATGGAGTGGTCTTAGAGACTCTATGGAAAGGAGTTCATTCTCTGGACATATGACCTCGCAATAATTTTTATTCTGTAACAAACCAAGAGCAAGGGATTTTTTTTTTTTTTATTTAATGTGGAAAAGTAATTTACTGGGAGGATCCAAAGAGAGCATAGAGGCTGCAGATGGAAGGGGCTGGGATTCTCCTTACGTGGAAAGAAAGGCGATGCCTTTCCAGGAGCTCAAGGTAAAGACTAAGTCACTTGGATGTCTGCCACTTGACCCTGCTGAGAGCTGACCTCAGAACAACCAACGAAGGTCCTGATTCCTGGGGAAGGACATGAGGGATGTGTCCCAGCTGCGTGGCACCCAGAGAGAGGACAGTGCAGGAGGTGGGCTCGTGAAAGCAGGCACCCTGAGACCCTCCTGGAGAGGGAGGACAAGAACTCCCTGCAAGACCAGAAGTCCAGAGAGCACTGGGGGGGGGGGGGCATTGTATCTTCTTTTTCCTTCTGGTGAACCAAGAGCTGGAGCAGAACTTGGGGGCCCTGGAAGAGCAGAGAGAAAAAAACAGAACCAAATAGTGTTGCTGTGTAAAGATCAGAAAGGACCCTGGGAAGCAGTGATGAGGAAACAGATTCCAGAACCCACAGAGCATCTCACCAAACCTGAAACTCACAACATTCTAATCTTACCCCTGTTAGAATTATATGTTTCCCTACCTTTCAGAACAATTATCTCCGAAGTAATAGTTACTTGGTTACTAAGTTTTTGAGCGCGTATCACTCTTTCAAGTCTCCTTAAGATAGTAGAAAGGGGAGCAGTGCCTCCTAAAACTCAAACATGGGGGTCCCTGCGGGTGGAAAGCCCAGTGAATTAGCGATATGGGACGGGGCGGGGGAGAAGGCAGCACGAGGAAGATGTTCTAGGTCAGCTGTGACACTGGAGGCTGCGACGTCTGCTTCTGTTTCCGAAGCCACCTGAAATGCTGTGACATTTCACAGTTGTCGCCAGGCGTCTGTGACAGCTTGATGGCATACGTACAAATCACGTACACCTGAAAGGGACACGTATTCACTAAGAAATGCAACTGTGACCTCTGGTCACTATCTGAGTTGCGGAACAGGGCAGGGGTTATATTTCTTTCCAGATTTTAAAGTGAATCACCTGTTTAAACTGTCCCAAATATCTTCCTTTTTTTGTTTTAATAAATTATTATTTCACAGTTTACCATTGTGGAAAACATACATATGAAAGCTTTGAATAGTTATGTACTAGTCACACTGATTGGATTTCTTGTTGAATCCTATTTTCATGGCCTCATGTAACTTTTTTATTTTTATTTATTTATTTTTTTTATTATCTTTATCATTAAATCATAGCTGTGTACAAAGAGATAAGAGTCTTCACTTTGTTGCCCTTGGTGGGGTGCTGTGGCATCACAGCTCACAGCAATCTCCAGTTTTTTGGCTTAGGTGATTCTGTTGCCTCAGCCTCACAAATAGCTGGGACTACAGAAGCCTGCCGCAATGCCTGGCTATTATTTTTGTTGTTATAGTTTGGCCAGGGTCGAACCCACCGAGCCACAGGTGCCACACGGCCTGAGCCACAGGTGCCGCACGGCCTCATGAAACTTAAAAGAACTACATGACTTCAAAGCTACATAAACAGTTTTTCTCCCCCATTTATTGGCTAATTTTCTCAGTCTTTGCTACATTTCTCTCTAAATATTTCCTGTCTACATGCATTCCTTAGAGTATTTCATCCACCCTATATCTTTCCTATACATTTAATAACTTCTCTATATTTATGTCCAGTTTTGAATTCTAGAATTGTACATTCAATTATGCGATTGTTGCCACTCTCCAAATGGATATCTCATAGGCATTTTGGGCCCAAATGTTTCAAAATGGTACGCTCAACTTTTCTCCAAAACCTGCTCTTCCTTCTGTTATTCCAATTTCACAAGTTAATTCATTCAACAAACATTACTGAGTCCATCTTACATGCCAGATATTGCTTAAGATATATCAATAAACACAACAGAAGGGAGGGAGGACAGAAAATAAACGAATACCTAAGGAGATAACCTATTGGGTTAGAGAGTAATAAGTGCTTTGTAAAAACCAGACAGAAAATTAGATTGGGGGTGCAGTGGAAAGAGGCCTGCAGCATTAAGTAAGCTGATAAGGTAGACAGCAGTGAGACGTAGCATTCGAGCATAGACTTGAAATTGATTAGGGAGTTGGTCATGCAGATACTTGAAGAATATTCCAGGCAGAGAAAACAACCAAAGCAAAGGGTACAAGGTAGGAGCATGCCAGGGGCTAGTGTGGGCAAGGAGGTGAGATCTGAGAGAGGGAAGGGGTCAGGTCTTTGTGAATCATTTGGGAATTTTAGCTTTCATGAAAGAGAAAAGGGGAGCCATTGTACGGTGACATGACCGCATTCCTGTTCCTGGGTGTCACTCTAGTGATGATCCAGAATAGATTTTGGATCTTAAGGAGGCAAGAGTTGAAGCAGTGGCACAGTTGGAAGGCTGTTGTTAACCAGATGAGAAACAGCAGTGACTTACTCCAGGGAGGTGGTGGAGGAATGAATGCATTTTGAGGTAGAACTCATCGTATTTTCTGATAGATTGAGAATAGAGACAGATAGAGAATTAGAGACATATGGGAAATGTAACAGAAAGAGGTGATTCAAGGATGATGTGAAGATTTGGAGCCTAAGCAACTGGGATAATAAATTTAGTGGTCAAGATCTCAGGCGAGCGGGTTCGTGGTTAGATCATGAGTCCAACTTTGAGTACACCATGTCTGTCAGGTGTGTTAGACGTCCAAGAGGTGACTGACTGGAAACACTTCTAGACTCAGAAAAGAGGCCGTAGGTGGGAGGGCCACGTTTCAGAGTCACCTGTACAATGATAGCATGTAATCAAGGAAGTGAGCTTAGGAAGAGGAAAAAAGAGAACCAAATGCTGAGTGACATGGACATTCCCAAAGGAAGAGTTTGAAGAGACAAGGAGGAACCATCAAAGGAGACTGAGAAGACACCAGTGAAATAAGAATATTTAGGAAAGTGTGGTGTCTTGAGAGCCAAGAGAAGGCATATCTGTCTGTCTGTCTGTCTGTCTATCTAATCTATCTCTCTATCTATCTGCCTACCTACCTATCTATATTATCTAATCTATCTATATTATCTATCAATGTGTCTATGTATCTGTCTTTTCTATCTATATTATCTTCCTATCTACCTAAACATCTGTCCCTCTATCATCTATCTATATCTTTCTACCTATCTATCCTATATATATCTCTCAGAGGACGGAGACATCACTGCTCCAAAGCCTGCAGATGGGTGACATGAGAACTGAGAATTGACCACTGGACTTAGCAAGGTGTGCTCATTGGTACCCATGATGACAGCAGTTTGGTTGAGATCAAGCAGGTGAGAGGCAAACACCAATTGGAACGGGTGTAAGAGAGAGTACGAAAGGAGAGATCGGAGACAATGACAACTCTTTAGGGGTTTTGCTATATATTGGAACAAAGAAATGGAGAGGAAACTGGTAGAGGAACTGGGATAAAGGGAAGGTTTTTCTTTGTAATTAAACATTTTAGTTGAAGAATAACAAGGACACAAATACACATAAAGCCTAAGTAAAATGTGATGCATTTCACAAGGTCAATGCTACTCGAATCAGGAACTAGAATAGGACTAGCACCCCAGAATAGAAGAGGTGTCCTATCCTAGGTGCTTGGTACCTAAAAGTAGTCACTGCATTCACTTTTAATTTCATGAATTAGTTTTTACAATTTTGTAAATGAAATTCTTTAGTGTGTGCACTTTGTGTCTGGCTTCTTTCTGTAACATTGCGTTTGTGAGATTCGTCCACGCTGTTTCATGTTGGAAGAGCTCACTTGTCCTCATTTCTGTATATTAGGTCACTCTGTGACTTGATCCTCTCTCTCTCTCAATTTTTTTTTAGAGACAGGGTCTGACTCTGTTACCAGGCTAGAGTGCCGTGGTGGATAAGAGCCAGCTGTGACCTCAAACTCCTGTTCTCCTGCTTCATCCTCCTGAGTGTCTGACATGACAGCCAGATAAGACATAGAAAATTAGCTGAGACACCGGGCCCAGCCAATTTTTGCTTTTTTTTTTTTTTGTAGACACTATCTCGCTGTGTTGCTCAGGCTGGTCTCAAACTTTTAGCTTCAAGCAATCCTTCTGTCTTGGCCTCCCAAATTGCTGGGATTACAGGAGTGAGCTACCAAGCCTGGCCACATTTTCACTGTCTTGATGTAATTTGACGGATGCAATTTATTAATCTTAATGTAGCACATTTTTTGAATTTTATTTGTTATGGTATGTGATTTTGGTATCCTATTTTAAGAAAGTTTGCCCATGTCAAAAAAAATTTTTTTTTTAAATATATGTATTTTATTGTTCTTCATTACATTATTTCCCCACCCCCACCCCTCCGTGGTAAGACAGAATTGATTTACAGAAAAGAATACAGAAAACACCAAAGCTCCTGGTAGAGGAAGAGATTTCAAGTGGGGAGAGAGATGCTCTCTCCGTTCCTCTCCCAGTCTTTCCCCGTCTCCTCCTCTAGGCCTCTAGCCTCAGGGTATATATAGGTGTATGGGTTCCTTGGCCAGGAAACAAATGAATACAGTCCCTTCCACC
>CAUYRH010005306.1:0-25305 GCA_963574655.1 Perodicticus potto
CTACAGGCACCCGCCACAGCGCCCGGCCATTTTTTGGTTGCAGCTGTCATTGTTGTTTGGCGGGCCCGGGCTGGATTCGAACCCGCCAGCTCAGGTGTACGTGGCTGGCACCTTAGCCCGTTGAGCCACAGGCGCCGAGCCGATTTTCTCTTTTTCTTATTGGGCTTTTCCAAAAGTGCATCTGCTTCATTGGTCTTTTGGAAGATTCACTTACTGGATTTGTATGTCAATCCCATTTTATTATTTTCCCATGTTTTCCTTAAATATTCATTTGGGGGCTTCTTGAATTGATTGGTTGGTTAACTTTTATTTATTTATTTATTTTTTGAGACAGCGTCTTGGGCTAAAGAGATCTTCTTGCCTCAGTTTTTTTATTTTTAGTAGAGACAGGGTCTTGTTTTTGATCAGTTTGATCAGCTCAAACTTGTGAGCTCAAGCAATCCACCTTCCTTGGCCTCCCAGAGTGCTAGGATTAAGTGTGAGCCATCATACCTGGCTTAACTTTTTTTTTTTTTTTAAATGATAATACAGCATATAAAGCTCTGAGTTTTTCTAGGTACAATTTTAGGATTTATTTTGGATATGTAGTTTTCTCTATTTTATTGTTTTAAACTCCGATTCTAATTTGTATTTTGTCTTTGATCTAAAAATTATTTGAAGGCAGTATTTCAATGTCTAGTATTTTCAGCTTTTATTTATTTATTTTTTATTTTTTTATTCTGTCTTATTATGTCGCCCTCAGTAGAGTGCTGTGGCATCACAGCTCACAGCAACCTCACACTCTTGGATTTAAACGATTCTCTTGCCTCAGCCTCCCACGTAGCTGAGACTATAGGCACCTGCCATAACGCCTGGCTATTTTTTTGTTGTAGTTGTCATTGTTGTTCAGTAGGCCCAGGCCGGATTTGAACCCGCCAGCCCCAGTGTATGTGGTTGGCACCCTAACCACTGCTACAGGCACTGAGCCTATTTTCAGCTTTTAAAAATTATCCATTTGTTATTAATTGCTAACTTTATTGCCCAGTGATCAAAGATTATGGTCTATAATGTGTCATTCACAGTTGTGTTATATTCTATCTGTACAGGTTCCAGGGATATTTTAAAAGGATATGTGTGTTGTTAAAATCCCCTTTCTTTTTTGGACGAAGGCTGTAAGTTTCATCAAATTCTCCTGCTATTTTTTGCATGTTGCTGTATATATTTTGATGGATGTTTACTAGGCACTATTCCATCTTCATATAAAATAAAAAGTAAATTCTTCTTTGATCCAGTTAGTTTTTTCTTAAATTATACTCTTTTCTGATATCAATGACTACTCCTGAATTATTTCTGTTGGCCTAGGACTTATCTTTCTCAGCAACTCTGCTGACCTTTTATGTTAGGTGAGGCTGCAATAAAGCGCACAAATGCACTCCCCTCACACACACAATACGTGATTGGTTTTGATCCAATTTAAAAATCTAACTTTTCATAAGGAAGTTTAAGTCAATGTGGATTCTATTTTCCTTCTTATTTTGTCTTTGTTTTTCTTGTGCCACCCTTTTCTTGTCTTTTATTGTGTGTTGAACAAGTCTGGTTTTGTTTTCATTTTCTGCAAACTAAGCACAATGTGACTATACTTCCTATTTAAAATGTTTTACAGGCAGTGCCTGTGGCTCAGTGAGTAGGGCGCTGGCCCCATATACCGAGGGTGGCAGGTTCAAACCCGGCCCCGGCCAAACTGCAACAACAAAAAATAGCCGGGCGTTGTGGCGGGCACCTGTAGTCCCAGCTACTCGGGAGGCTGAGGCAAGAGAATCGCCTAAGCCCAGGAGTTGGAGGTTGTCGTGAGCTGTGTGATGCCACGGCACTCTACCAAGGGCGACAAAATGAGACTCTGTCTCAAAAATAAATAAATAAATAAATAAATTTTTTATCTCCTAATTACTTCTCCCCCCACCTAACCAGATGTCACTTTCCACCATTCTAATGAAATGGCTCTAATGAGTCACCAGTGACCTCAGATACCTAAGTATAGAGGACACTTCTCTGCCCTGGTCACTATACTCCTTAGTGCCACTCCACACGACTGACAACCCCACAGCACCCTTACCCCACCACCCTAGGATTTTCTGAGTTTTCTTAGTCTGTCTTGCTATTTCCTGAGCTACCTTTCTGCATCCTCTCCTCCTCCCCCTCTTCAGTTCCAGGCTCTCACTGCTTCTCTGCGTTCTTACCCCAGGTGATCTCATCCATTTCTTTGGCTTCAATTACTCCCAGATACAAGGTTAATTAAGTTCGCAAACTCATCCTAGAAAAAGTGCTCCATACCTCATTGCTGATATCACTGCATCGCCCAGGGGAGCTTTGAAAGTGACCGGAGTGATATTCACTCTTAGGATTACGACTTCCAAATCTCCAGTCCAGACCACTTCTTTGAGCTCTAAACCAATACACACAATCATTCTCTTGACAATTCCACGAGTTATCTGATAGGCACTTTCCACCTGAACACATCCTGGGATGGACCCACGCCCTCCGCTTCACGCCGGTCCCCTCCGGCTTACCGCACCGCAGTACCATCCACTGTAGTTCAGGCCATAAGTCTGACAGTCATCACTGGGCTTTTTAATCCTTTACCCATCACATCCTCACCTCACCAAGTCCAAATGATTCTCATGACCACATATTTCTCGGAACTGTTCATTTCTTTACACCTTCACTGCTGACCACCTGGACCGCTTGACCTTAACTTTTGCCTCGACAAATACAACAATACCCTCACTATTCTCCCAGCTTCCACTTTTTTTGTTTTCCTGAGACAAGGTCTTGTTCTGTTGCCTGGGCTAGAGTCTAGTGGTGTCATCCTAACTCACTGCCACGCCAAACTCTTGGGCTTGAGAGATCCTCCTACCTCAGCCTCCTAAGCACTGAGACTACAGGTGCACTTTAACCACATCTGGCTAATTTTTTGTTTTTTTTGTAGAGACAGGGTCTTGCTCAGGCTGGTCTTGAACTTATGGGCTCAAGCAATCCTGCCATGTCAGCCTCCCAAAGTACTAGGATTATAGGTATGAGCCACCTGACCCAGTCTCAGCTTCCACTCTAGTTCTTCTGGAATTGTTTTCCACCCAGCCCTTGCTGAACTATACATGTCATAGCAGAGCATTCCACTTTATACCTTCCAAGATTCACCCTGCCCTTAGAATCAAAATCAAGCGCTGTGTTACCACCAGCAACACGGGGCCGTTATGATCTGGGCCTTGCCAAGTGCTCCAACTTCCCTTCCCATCCTGTTTCTTTTTGTTTGTTTGTTTTGAGACAGAGTCTCACTCTTTGTCCTGGGTAGAGTGCCATGGCATCATAGCTCACAGCAGCCTCAAACTCTTAGGCTCAAGTAATCTTCTTGCCTCAGCCTCCCAAGTAGCTGGGACTACAGGTGCTATCACAATGCCTGGCTAATTTTAGTGACAGGGTCTCGTTCTTGCTTAGGCTGGTCTTGAACTCCTGAGCTCAGGTGTTAGGATTACAGTGCCTGGTCCAGCCTCTCTGTTTCTATTCCAGCAATACCGGCCTTCCTTCAGTTCCTTCAATATTCTGGGAGAATTCCTGCCCAACTCTTTCCATGCTCCCGCCATGTCTTCATGAGGCTGGCTTAAATGTTTAGTCTCCTCCAGAGACCATCCCTGACCACTCAATCTCTAGTAACCTCTGCCCACCCCCACCAGGCCACTGGCACCTTGCTCTGTTATTGTCATCATGCTTGTCATTCTTTGGGATTATGTGGATAATCTGTCTATCATTTATTATGTGTTTCCCTCCACTAACATGTACACTCTTGTGAACACAGGGAATTTGGTTGGTTTTTCACTTTTGTTTCCGCAGTGACAGCAGTGCCTGCCTCTAAGAGGTAGGTGTGAGCAATACAACGGGTCAAACGAACACCACAGGCCAGTAAACCCCGGGGCTGCTCTGACTTCAGCAGAGAACAGAGGGTTGGCTTTGGCAGGTCCAGATTTCTTTTTTTTTTTTTTTTTTTGAGATAAAGCCTCAAGCTGTCGCCCTGGGTAGAGTGCTGTGGGCATCACAGCTCACAGCAACCTCCAATTCCTGGGCTCAAGCGAGTCTCCTGCCTCCGCCTCCCAAGTAGCTGGGACTGTAGGCCTCCACCACAACGCTCGGCCATTTTTGGTTGCAGCCATCATTATTGTTTGGCGGGTCCGGGCTGGATTCGAACCCCCCAGCTTAGGTGTATGTGGCTGGCGCCTTAGCCCGTTGAGCCACAGGCGCCGAGCCAATACTACTATATTTTTAAATTGGTTCTTGGGGAGGCACAGGCAAGGGAAAGCAAAACTAATGGTGTACCAGAAAGCCAGGGCAAAGTCCCCCTGTCCGGAAGGAGCCACTGGGTAATGCCCTAGCAGAAACAGCACAGACTGCACGGAGCTTCAGCTTTTTCAGAAGGTCTTACTACTCCGAAAATTGTTTCATTACTACTCAGAAAATGTTTTCACCTCCTCATCAGTTTACTGCATTAAAAAAAATTGCAACTCAAACTGATTTACACAAAAAGGGCAGCTATAAGCTCATGGAACTGAAAAACGTCAGAGGGTGGGCTGGCTTCAAGTTCATGTGCAAATTCAAAGGATGTGAATGAGACCCAGTAGCTTCCTTGTTTGCTCCAGATCTTCGGTCCTCTGAGTGTTGGAATCACTCTCAGAAAGAATCCTGGCTTGTGGTATTAAGATAGTTGAGGTCCTTTCATACTCTCAGCTCCAAATCTAGTTTCAAAAAATAAAAATAAAAGGGAGCATCCTTCAACAAAGTCGTGTCTTGTGCTGGAAGCTAACTGACCCTAATTAGATAAAAAATACCCCACAACCAACCCTCCATAGCCAAGGTGGCTAAAGATATTCAATTAGGAAAACGAGGAACTGCTGCTAAAACTAAGGGTGGGATTAATCCTATAAAAGCTTTATAAACTGATGATGAACAACTGATGGAGGGTCACTGGAAATCTTCTTTAATACAGCTATTGTTACTTTGTTACTGCTTATAGCTGACACTGTGTGTTGACCGCATACTATTAACTACACTAGAGTTTTACATGCATCTTTCTACTTAATCTTTGCTTAGAACCTTATAATCATGCCCCCATTTTACATGTAAGGAAACTGAGTCCGGAAAATAAAGAAATTTTTCCATTTCATCACAAAATAACTGAGTAACAGAGATATGATTCAAATACAGTTTTATTTCTTAAAGCTCACATTTAAAAATACTAGTTAATATTGCCTGATTGATGACTAAAGGAACATAATCTAAAAATTTTGGAAATAGGAGTACTCATTGGCTTACTATGCTTAATGGCAAGAAGGAAAGAGAAAAAGTAAAATTTGGCAACATTTTAAAATAATTCCATGTAAAGTCTTCATGAGTGCTGCTCTTAGAAGCGAAATCCTGTTCCAAGGAAAAATGCTACTAGAAACACATATGCTAATTCTCACAGTCAAGGCCAGCCCGGGAGCTAACGTATTAACATTCTCCAAAAGTCAGAAACTCTTAGAATAAAACCAACATGACTTACTACTGCACACATCCTAATAAGGCAAAAATGGACGCTTACCACGACTTAATCCCTCCTGAAAGTTTAACAAATGACCTGTTGATTCTTCCAGAAGAAAGGCAATAAAATTCCAACAACATTGACGACAACTGCAAATCCACTGCACGTTTACAAGCCACAACTGTGAGAGCCTGGGGCTGCGCAGAGTCCACAGCTGCTTTATTTTCTAGTTGGAAAAAATACTCTAGTTCAATTAGTACATACCGATGGCGGGAGAAATAAGCAAAATAAGTCATTTTTTTCTAGGTGCTATGGCCAAAAAGTACTCTAAGGTAAAAAAAGGAATGATGCACAATTTAAGGAAATTACAAGTATACGAGAAGAAAAGGTTATGTAAATGACCTAAGCTGAAGTTTTAAAAATCTACTTGGTGAATAAGCCTCTGTGATTTGCCCTTGGATGGGTATCTAAGCAGGCATCATTAATTTCATTTGGCATTCATTTGCATTAATGGCTAAAGGTTTTGTTATCTCTCTCTCTCTCTCTCTTTCACACACACACAAATACACACTCCCCTCATTTCAAAATTCTCTGAGTTTCATTTGGCATTGATGGCAAAAGTCCGCATTCTCTCTCTCTCTCTCAGTCTCTCTCTCTCTGTCTCTCTCTCTCTCAGTCTCTCTCTGTCTCTCTCTTTCTCAGTCTCTCTCTCTCTGTCTCTCTCTCTTTCTCAGTCTCTCTCTCTCAGTCTCTCTCTCTCTGTCTCTCTCTCTCTCAGTCTCTCTCTCTCTGTCTCTCTCTCTCTGTCTCTCTCTCTCTCTCAGTCTCTCTCTCTCAGTCTCTCTCTCTGTCTCTCTCTCCCCACTCCCCTCATTTCAAAACTCTCAGAGTTTCATTAGGCATTGATAGCTAAAGTTTGTGTTCTCTTTCTCTCTCTCTCTGACTTTTTAGAAATACCATTTGTTGGGCGGCGCCTGTGGCTCATCGAGTAGGGCGCTGGCCCCATATACCGAAGGTGGAGGGTTCAAACCCAGCTTCGGCCGAACTGCAAAACAGAAAACTAGCCGGGCGTTGTGGTGGGCGCCTGTAGTCCCAGCTACTCAGGAGGCTGAGGCAAGAGAATCGCCTAAGCCCAAGAGCTGGAGGTTGCTGTGAGCTGTGACGCCACGGCACTCTACCAAGGGTGAAGAAGTCAGACTCTGTCTCTATTAAAAAAAAAAAAAAATACCATTTGCTGTGTCATGAAATATGTTTGAGTAAGCCTCAGATTTTAGAACTTCCCATGAGGAAACGAGGTGATAAGGAAATTCAAATTCCAGAGTGGGTAACTACTTTGTAACTCCATTTGATTTTTTTTTTAATGCCATTTCTTTTCAGGATGAAAAGAAAATTTTCACTGACAGATGAACTGTAGTGGCCAGGTAACTTCCCAGGAAGACATCCTGGCTAATCTTTTTTCCTCCCTCACCTTTTAAAAGCAGTACTTAGTAAAGAAAGGAAAGCATGGCAACAGCAGCTTTGAAAACTACCACACAGCATCAATCTCGTCACCGAAGAGGCATGAACAGTAAGATTCCCCTAGCAAACTTCACATATTTCAACAGAACAGCTACAGCCTATTTAAAAGAGAACTAGTAACTGAACAGTAAAGTGAGTAGGGTCAAATTATTATAATGGCCATTAAGTCAACCAATGAATTACAAACAGAATTAAACTACACGATGCCTTCATCAAATGATTCAATAAAATTTTAACAGATCCTTTTACATGAGAATTAGAATTTCCACTGCTATGAGAGATAGTAATCTATATTAGGTAAGATACCTAAACTTTAAGGAGTTTGCATTTGATAGGACAGACAAAGCAAACAAATAAAGAGGTCTAACAAAAGAAGGAAAGAGGGCAGCACCTGTGGCTCAGTGGATAGGGTGCTGGCCCCACATACCGAGGGTGGTGGGTTCAAACCTGACCCCGGCCAAACTGCAACAAAAAAATAGCTGGGTATTGTGGTGGGCACCTGTAGTCTCAGCTACTCGGGAGGCTGAGGCAAGACAATCGCCTAAGCCCAGGAGTTGGAGGTTGCTGTGAGCTGTGTGATGCCACAGCACTCTACCGAGGGCGATAAAGTGAGACTCTGTCTCTACAAAAAAAAAAAAAAAGAAGAAGAAGAATAAAAGAGAAATAGATAAATGTCTTATTAAAGTGGATCATGTGTAAGCTATTTTTGACTGCAGAAATTAGAAAGAATTTTTATTGGGTCCTAAATGATGGAAAAATGTAGACATCTATGATGACAGGGTAGTAAAAGAAATTACAGGTAAAATAAAAAGCACCTCCGTGCCACAAAACAGTCTCACTAGTGGCCTCTCTCTTCTTCCTCAGAGACCTCTCCACGTTTCTCAGTATAAAATCAGTATCATCTCAGAATTTTGACATTATCTGCTCTGGCTAAAGCACCAGATTTAGGCGTGGAATACTAAATGGTACCAAGTCAGTCTAGCAATCTCTCTCTCACTTTTCTTGTTGTTACTGTCGTTGACACCTTTAAACAAAGCCATCACAAACAAGGTGATAGACTGCCCTGCCTTTCAAAGGATTCTGCTTTCCATTACGTTTGTAACAGAGTGGCACATTCTTAATTTCAACAACAAACAGGAGAAGGAATGATGATTAAAGGCCTGAATATTGAACTGGAAGTTGCTTTATTTAACCTTCCTCACTATACTGAGTGACCTCATTTTAGTCACTTAACCTCTCTGTTCCCCAAGGCATTCCTTCCGTCACTCAGCTGTAATAATACCACAGTCAGAACACGATTGTGAGAGGGACTTTACCTAACAAATGCAATCAGTGTAACCTGGTTTCTTGTACCCTCAATGAATCCCCAACAATAAAAAAAAAAAGAAAAAGAGTGAAAAAAGTAATAATAATAATACCAGAGTCATCGCAAGGCTCAAATGAAATTGTTTACATGAAAGTTCGAGGAACAAATATGAGAAACACTCCACAATAGAAAGGTTTCATTACACTCAGGCCCAGGGCAGTATGGTATTATGAAAAGCTCACAGTTTTTGAAGTTAAGACCTAGATTTAAATTTTTGTAAGTCAAGAACCTCTCTAAGACTCAGATTTTCACCAACATCTAATAGTTCATTCCTATCCATCCTCACAAACTTGCTGTGAAAATTAAATACAAATCTAAAAATCCTTTAGAAACAAAAGCTAAGCAAAGTATAGTTGACTTCTGCCAGCACAGCCATTACTAATGGTGCCTCTCTGACTACAGTTACCCCCAAGAGAACTTATGAAATCACTTAGTTACTAAAATATAATCACTCAAAGGAGTCACTTTATTACCAATTTAGCTTCAACTATAATTTGTATGGGTTAAGACATTGGTCAAATAAAAACCTGTGTTCATAAAATTTGATTTTAGTTTATCCCTCAGTTGAAAAAACTCCCATTAGTTCATAAACTAATTCAGATTAGGGGGACAATTGTTTTAAGTTTATAAAGCAAATAAATAATAGTTGTAGTTAGGAAAAAAATAAACCTACACTTGATCTTAGCCAAAAGGCTGAGAAGCGATGGAAAAAAATAAACCTTTTAAAAAAGTTTTAATCATTATTAATCACTGAAATGCCGGTGACAAGTGTGCTAAATTCAACAAACTATCCATTAAAGAAGACTGAAGAGTTTCTGCCTCGTTACAAGCTCTGGGTGTGTTTTAAATTATTCAAATTACATTATTTTTAAGTGTCATTTTCCCAGATACAGACATCAAGGCTCTCAAGATGTCCAAACCATTGAGTTATATTTTTATTTCCCAAATGCTGATGTGCCAGATGTTACCCCCATAACTTTCTTTTCTTTCATCATCTCCTTCCTCCAAATTGGGGTAAAAAAATGAAGACAAGCTGAATGGTAAGAGGGTGGAGCTGGAGGCAGAGTCAGAGGATAATATTCACAGAATATGGCATTGACTTCAACTGGATGTTGGACAAGCATGTATTTACATAAAGATGCCCCCAAACATGCCCCCGAAGAGCCTTTGCCCTTGGCTTCTGGGAGGTGCTCTGTGTTTGGCTGAGTGACTTGGGTAAATTATGGAACAACAATGGGACTTGGTTGGGACTTTGGGTCACTCAGCATCAGAAGACGCGAAAACTGAGATCAACCACACGAGCAATCAAAAATCCTGCCTAAAAAATGGACCCCGATAAAACCTCTTAACACAGAAACTTCAGCGAGTTACCTGGTTGGCAATACGCCATGCCTATTCATTACACATTGGTACCAAAAGAGGAATACATCCTGACTCTGTAGGGAAAAAAGAGTACCTTCTGCTGGATACTGCCCTATTAGCTTCTTCCCCTGGCTGATTTTAACATGTATCCTTTTCCTTATAATAAACTCCATAACCTGGAGAATAATAATAACAGCTTTCAGTGAGTCTGTGAGCCCCAGCACATCATCAAACCAGAGAACGATTCCGTGAACTCTCACACTTGCCATTGGTGCCAGAAGTGAGGGTGGTTTGGGGGTTTGCGCCTTCTAACTTTGTGCTTGGCCCAAAATCCTTGTAAGAATTATGGCAATATGTGTAAACTCTAAGAAGATAAGAATCTTATCTATTTTATCCACTTTTATGTACTCGGTAGATAACATAGTACCTGGTATATGGTAGCGTTACAGGAAATACATGTTGAATGAACACTAGGTTTATTGAGATTGACTTTGAGAACAAACCAGCATTTGTACGGTGAGTTGTAGGACTGCCAACAAAGCTTTGATTACATTGTTAATTGTCCAGCTACTGTATTAAATTAGTTCCGTCTATTTTGGAATCAGCTAGTCTTTAAAATTCAATAAGTCTTTCACGAGAAATCTTTGCCAGGGAATGTGCTTAATGCTGTGGTTGGGGGAACTGTGTTGCCCAGATAGCAAAGATGAATATCATATAGGTCCTGTCCACCAGCAAAGTAAAATCCACCTGCTGTGATATAAAAGCAGAAATACCATCTAATTCTCATTTGAAAATGGATAATGGAGAGAGGCTACATCTCAGGCAACATTCAAGTTGAGCTTTAGGAAGATTATGGTTTATACAGGTACACAACAGAAAAGGCAAATACAGCAGCATCAGTGATGCCACCACAGTAAACACTATTTTTATTTTGTATATACCCTATTATGTATACCACTCCTTACAAAAATTATCTAAAATAGTATGCCATCAATTTTCTAACCACAATTTGAAAATAATCTAGCTTTATAATTTTATGCCAAATGATGCATATCTATAATTTTTTATTTATAATAGATTCAGTTCAAACTGCTTAAATATAAGAAGATACCACTGTGAGTTAATTTATGGAGGACAATGGGAGAAAGGAGACTGGCTTGGGCTTTGCTTTGTCTATATAACCAGTTCTATCTTGAAATTTAATATTCTTCAGTTAGTTTCAAAATTTCAGCACAAGAGACTGGAAAGCATAATAAAAAATAAATGTATATGGGCTAAGAAAAATATGTGTCCACTCAGAATTTCATATCTATTGAAACTCAAGAGTAAAAGTGAAAGGGGAAAGCATTTTCATGGATACCAAGGCAAGTGAATTCACCATCCACAGACCCCTCTATACCCCAAATGATTAAAGATTTAGTTTAGAAGTGAGACCACATTTGATACACATAGACATGCAAACAAAAACTATATGCATAGAATATATCCAAAAGATTGGTACGTTTGATGACTACGTATAAAATAACTAATTGTGCATATGATTTTATTTTAAAGTGTAACTAATCAAATTGGTGAGGAAGGTTGCAGTATTTACTAGCAAGAAAACATCCGAAGGGCCATGAGCTATTTGGAGGGAAGACAGAAAATATTTAGCAAACTATGTAACTATTTAAAAAAGAATAACCACTAAAGGAATAAAAATATACCTTAAATTAATAAACCAGCAGAATTTTAAAAAATAGAAAAAATTTTAATAATGCAACAGAAATTTCAAAGAAAGAGAATCAAAAGTAGATTTTAAAAATACAAACTATTATGGTAAGAACAAATTCATATATACCAATGACCTCATCAAATATATACGGATTAAACTCACTTATGGAAACAGATTTTTCAGAATGGATTTTAAAAACTATGGCTCTATGTCACCTAACATTCACACTCCTCCTGTCTCCTGGTAAAAGAGGAAAAATCAAAAGCCACAAGGGAATTCATTCCTAGCTTATATAGGAATAGAGCCAAGGAACTGACTAGATAAATGATACCTTTGTGAATTTCTCCTGGATTCCAAATTAGCTTCTTTCAAGGGCTTCTTGCATTTGCTCCAGCCTCTCTGCTCTCCTTCTACATACCCTAGACAAAGCCCTTATTGGTCTTCCCAGCTACCGCTTTTCAAAGGACTTCCAGCCTTAATACTGTACACCAAAGCACCCCAGGAAGGCCTAGATTAGCAGCAGGTGTTCAACTCACCAGGAGACAGCATCATGATTCTTGGTTGGAGCAAGTTTGATTTAAGAGGACAGAAATGAAAAGTGAGGTACCCAAAACAGGTAACTCAATTGGTCAGCCCCATACTAATAAAAGATCCTGCCAAAAAATTCTCTGAATTTTAAGAGTAAAAAGTTTCTTAATCCCAACTACCATGCTTCCCCCACGGGCTCTCAGCTTAACCTCACTCAATTCTAAGCAAGAAGGACAGAAATAATGTATTTCCATAAAAGCTTCAGAGGATGAAACCAACCCGTAGCACAGACACACACCTGCGTTACTGACCCCGCGCGCGCGCATGCACACGTGCGTGCACTGCTGCACAATTATTTCCAGCCTACAATACTGTTGTCAAACTTTGTGTGTTTTTCTTCTTCCTGGGCTGGTAGAAATCAACTCTAGTCCAAAGACCTGAATTCTATAGTTCTTGTAGAATTACAACCTGAATTATGACCTCTTAAATATAATGAATACTGTCTACCTTTAACTATTTACTTAATGACTGTTTAAATCTTTAAAGCAATACTACCCTAAAATAAACTCCATGTTTTAACTTTTATTTAAATCAAAGGGGTTTTTCTCTTAAAAAAAAAAAAACAGTTTGTTACCTTTCTTTCGTATTTTAATTTCTACATTTAAAATGAACTCACCATAACTGGACATTAAGAACTGTTACAACTATAACGGACTAAGAATGAAAGCCAAGTATTTTGACTAAAATTGTATATTTAAATATTATTTCGAACAGAAACTCTTGAAAAAATGCATACGTACACATATGACATATAATTCAACAGTAAAATAGTAACTTTAAGAATTCTAATATAGGCCAGGCACAGTGGCTCACACCTGTAATCCCAGCACTCTGGAAGGCCAAGGTCGGTGGATTGCCTGAGCTCACTAGTTAGAGACCAGCCTGAGCAACAGCGAGACCTTGTCTCTAAAAAAATAGCCAGGAATTATGGCAGGTGCCTATGGCCCCAGCTACTCAGGGGGCTGAGGCAAGAGAATCATTTGAGCCCAAGTTTGAGGTTGCTGTGAGCTATGACGTTACAGCACTCTGCTACGGGTGACAAAGTGAGACTCTGTCTCCAAAAACAAACCAAAAAAAAATTCTAATAAAAATGACAGGTATATTACTAATAAGAAAGAATAACATACCTTTTGGGGCCAAGGGAATTCTTTCCCTTTTCCTTCTGAAGGTTCACCAAAAGTCAACTGACAAAAGGCAGATTGATAGGAATAAGGGCAGACAAACCTAACGACGTGCACAGGGGACAATGGGAGAACGAGTTTCAGACCACGCCATACAAACGGTTATATACCCTTCTTAGGGGAAAGGGAGATGGGAAACAATGCACGATTTGGGGAAGGCTGGAAATATTTTTAGAGACGCATAGAGCAGGCAATGGTTTGTGACAATAGGCCATTCGGGTGTATTGAGAGACTTCAGTCTTTCTTCAAAAGATATGAGTTCAGTTCATGAAAACTCAAGGAAGGGACCTGAGGTCATTGTTTTCTTTTTTGATAGGTCCAAACTTGAGGAAAATAAGGGAACTCCATCCTGTGCTTTGGGACTGAGAGGCAGAAGGTGGTGAGAAGGTCAGGGAGACTTGAGGCTTCTCCAGTTCAGAATGTCAAAACGTCACATTTTGGGGTATCAGTTTCTGAGCCCCAATACACAAGAGATTTATATAATTGAATAAAGGAAAAGCCTAATAAAATAGTCAATAACTAATTCAAAATCCAGTAGGCCTACAGGAACTTCCTAAGTAACCTTGTGTTATTTACTGAGATCATAGAAAGTAAGGGTGAAAATCTGCAACCATGATTTTCAAGAAATTTTGTTGATGAACTACAAATAACCAAATCTCTTGTGAGAAAGCAGAAATTGTATAAATGTATGTATACACACAAACACAACACTCCCTGCAGCCACATTCTCTCAGTGCATAAATTATTATCCTGAGAGTGAGACTGGCATCAAAATAGTGTTAACTACTTTGAAATTATGTTATAGCCACTGATTTTACCAGTTCGGGAATTGAAAGCAATAATAGACAACATGGTGTCCACCACCCTCCTTCCAAAGATCCAAAAATAAAGCCAAAGAGGGGATGTGATTTGCCCAAAGCTGACATCTAGATAATAACTGAAATGCAAATCAAGCCAAAACATCCCTGCCTCCAATCTAGTTTATTTTCCTTTGAATTAAACAGTTACTCTGACTCTGACACATGAGGAACTGCACATTTATTAAATATAAACAAAACCATAATCTACATATTCTGAAAGGTTTGTTTTTTTTATCTCCGCAATAGGACAGAAAGGACTCCCTTCAATTTGTCTATGGAAGAATTTCCATTCTTAAGCTATCCCCTGTGCTTAAAGGAGAAGCAACAAGAGGAAGGGAAAATGTCTTATGCCTTGAATTAGACAGAAAGGAAAAATTCGAAAGATAGACTACTCTGGAGGAGTGGAAGCGAGACACAGAGAAGGCATATTGCATGCAAAGTAACAGGCTTTATCTCATTTAGCAAGGCATGATCTTTAACATCCAAAATTATAAAATCCTCACAGTAACTGAACAACTGAATGAGAAAATATAAAATGACTTCAACTTCCAATTTGCGTCCCTAAAATAGTGGTTACTCTGTGAACTCTTTACGGCATTTTGGCAGTTTACACGCACACACACCCACCAATGAGGCACTTACTGAACTGTAGAGATAGCCTTCACCATTCATGGCCACATAGAGGCTGGCCTTCACCCCTTGGATGGCCACCACACGGAGGCCCACAGGAATTAGATTGAAGAGGGCTGCAGGGGTTAAAAAGAAGACAGAGAAGAACAATTAGTGACCTCCTGAGTAAGTCATATTGCTTCTTACAATGATTCTTCTGAGAATTAAAACTTATTAATACAAAGTGGGAGGCAAAACGAAAGAGAATGAGAGAAAGATAGAGAGGTCTAAACATGAGGATAACTGACTTCTTGGCTCTGCCCCACCACTGATTGCCTGTGTAACTTCAGGTCAATTACATAGACTCACGTGTGATAAACAGGTTAGATTAGAAGGTCTGGAAGTGCCCCAGCTGGATCTGAGAGCCCATCCTTGCTTCTCAAAATTAATACAAACAGTGTAACATAAGATGTTTTTTTCCTAACAATTAAATAATTAGAATCAAAACAATTCTCAACAGTAAAAAACGTATTTGTAGTCATAAGGAATAATAATATATGATCTCTAAAATATACATCAGAACTTCCTGTTTTCAGACTATTCCCTGTGGTTCTGAACACTGTCTTAAACATGGAAGATGAATGGAAAAATCACTGACTCACTAGTTGTAGTACCAAGGACAGAACTTTTCTCTTGATATTTCAGGTTTTCACGTGTAAACAAAGATAGATAGATAGATGACTGACATATAGCTTAAACTACAATGATATATTTTATAGATGTCTATTTAAAACCATTAAAAATTAATTTGGCAAATTTAATTCAACACACTAAGATGAAATGAGAACATTTGCTTGTTGTCTTTAAATATGCATTTTATTTGCCCATCACTCCAAATACTCAATAGTCCATAATTTCCACTTGGAAAAGGATTTCATACATCAGAAAAAACGATATAGAAGAAGAAAAACAAGATAATCTAATTTTCTTCTGACAATGTATTTCTATAATTATATGTCTTTGGCACTATTCCAGTTACTTTTGAGATTTCAAAGTGAGCATGAGCAGAAAACATTCCCTTTATCCTAAAACAATTTACAGTATATATGGAAGAAAAGCATTCACATAATTAGACCCTGTACATGGCAACATGGATATAAATTAAATATCTCATGACAACATGCATAAGAGAATATCTCTGCAGGTCACTTTTATATTCTGACTTAAATATTCTTATCTATCTTTTTCACTTATAAAATAACTATCAGTTCTTACTTTGTCAGTTGTTGATATAAGATACACATACACTAACCCAAGGGCTACTATTACTTAGCAATGCTTCTATGATGGGGGCTCCTCTCGATCTGGGATAGTAAGCCGAACATGTACACCCACCTCTCCACACACAGTATTTGGCTTTCAGTCAAATGTTCAGCTGAGAGTTGTGGAGGATCAATCAAGCCTTAGACACCAAGTTCAATACAGCCAGATCCAATTCCTAGCAGTTGACATTGGATCACTCTCTTTCAAACCTGTTTCATGATTTGTCATGAAAGTTGAGACTAAATCTTGATGCAAATAAACTGTACAGCTTATGTAATAATAGTCATTCAATAAATGGTAAGCATTATTTTAAAAAATATCTTAATAGTTGCTTATGGATCATTGGCTCAATTTAGACCTGAACTAGTTTTAGTTCTCCTGTATTCCTACCATTGTCCTGGTGCTACTAAAATAACTTAAGAAATACAAAACCTTATAGTCTAGTTGGGGAAAAAAATCTAAGACATATGGAATAATCTGATACAGTGTATAATTGACTTCTATAATTAAATGTAATATATGCATTCTATATATATTCTCTATGTTACAGAAGTTCAGGAAAATGGAAGATCCGTGTGGCCCGAAGTGCCTCACACAGAAAATGGAGCCTACCTTGGCACTTAAAGAAGCATCGGAAGTTAAGAAAGTCAACAGGAGAAGAACATTTTATTGGGCTGGCAGGTTAGGTGGTTTTGCAAAGTAATGTGTGTATGCAGGAAGGGAATGGGAGATCAGAGGATTTGATTTATTAACACCATGTAAATAAAGTGAGGATCCATGAGGGTCTGTCACTCAAATCTGAGAGATCTAGACTTTACCAAATGGGCAACAAAACACGTGACATATGAAGAGTAGATTATAAGACTGCAAGAAATGTCCAGACAACATTGCTTCTGTCTGTACCACCCAGTTACATGGTTTTGAGCTATATACATTTAACCTCACTTCCTTAGTTTTCCTGTCTTTAAAATGGGCATAATAATCCCTTCTGCACGAAGTAGATAGAAGAATCAAATGCATAACTGTGTTCCTGAAAGTGATTCATAAACAAAGATGTGTCTCTCTGTATAATAATTATTTGTCATTAATGCTTGATCCCTCTGCTTGTCAAATAAGGTTACTGTGGGACTGCTATAAAAACAGTCATATTGCCTTAGCAATATTTTTCAAATTTACTTTTTACAGCTTGCTTAACACTTTAAAAAGATAATGCTTTATATTGGTGCAATATTTAATTTTCAAAGCGCTGATAAATTTATCAGATGGATTTGATCCTCAACCGTAAACGCTATGAAGAATTTAGGACAGAATGATTACCTCAATTTTTAGAAGGATAAACAAATTTTAGCCAAGTAACCCAGGAGAAACTGCATCTAAACAAAGGTTTCCTAGCTCTCTAATACAGTTTTCTGTCCATAATACTCTATTTCCTCCTATTGTTCTTCTTTTTTTTTATTTCTTTTTTGTGACAGAGTCTCAGCCTGTTGCTAAGGCTAGAGTGCTATAGTGTTGGCCAAGCTCACGGTAACTTCCAACTCCTGGGTTCAAGCAATCCTCCTGCTTCTGCCTCCTGAGTAGTTGGGACTATAAGCACCCGCCATGAAGCCTGGGTAGTTTTTTTAGTTTTAGTAGAGGCAGAGGTCTCACTCTTGCTCAGGCTGGTCTCCAACTCCTGAGCTCAAGGGATCTAACCACTTCAGCCGCCCAGAGTGCTAGGATTACAGGTCTGAGTCACAGCACCCAGACTCCTTTTGTTCTCTTAGGTTTAATGCCCCAATAGTATTCTTGCCTTCTTGCAAACGAATAGATGCTTTAGCTGAGTCTCCCTGCAGAGCCTGCATTTAGATGTAGCTCGTAGGGTTTCAGTGCTGGATAATGACATGTAGGCCAGCGGGTCCACATAAACTTGAACAACCCTTCCTCAAAGACAGCTTCTAGGTGTCCTTTGTCCCTCTGCTCAACCCTTTCCCTTACTGCTGCCTGGGCAGGTATATGGTAGCTGGATCATCTCAGATGGTGAGAACAAGGGCTACTCCCTAGAGAGCAGAAGCAGGTGAGCTGGAAGGAGCTGGGTCCCTGAGAACTTGTGAGCAGTGGCACCCATCCAGCATTCAGAGACGTAGGTCTGACTCTCAAGTGAAAAAATGAGTCCTTGTTATTTCGTTCTGTGCAATGTAAGGCCAGTGCTAATCCTAACCAATACAGACTGCTAATGACAGGAGAATGAATATGCCACATCTGAACTAAATGCAGGGACTTATACACTGTAAATAACAGCAGCAACCGGAAAATGCACGTATCAAGTTCAGTGGCAATTCTTATGAGAAGAACTAATGAAATCCCAAATTGTGCATAATGTCTTTCTAAAGTAAAGACTTCCCAGGATAAATGCTAATAACATTAGTTCATGTAGCTGTAACGGGAGAAACAAACAACAGTAAAGCCTTTCTTGTGTGAGAAGTGAGAGAAAACTGCTAAAGCTAGACAGAGACAAAAACAAGAAATCTGTGTGAATGCTTCATATGAACCACGAGGTGATAATGGCTTTTAGGTGGGATGTTCTGGGAGAGTTACCAGGTCCATTAAAAAACAATCGGTAAACAATTTGAAATAAGACTTTTTATAGGTAAAAGCTTGAAAACCATTCTCTTTTAAGAGCACTCATCTGCCTCCTAAGATCTCCAAAAGTGGCAAGTGACTTACCCTTATCAATTATTTATTGACAGTGTAGTGTACTTCACTGCCAGCTCACAGAAGCCCTTTGTTTCTCAGCGACAATTTCTCCTTAGTGTTCAGTCTCCAACTCAAAGCCCCTGCCCTAACTCATACATAACTGAGATACTGGCTTCCACCCATTCGTCAAGTCCCCTGCAAGTGACTCATGTTGTTTCCTTGCTTGCAAACGGTGCTGATTCTTCCCAGTCTCCAATGTCCTTTACAACCTGGCTCCAATCCACATTCCCAGCCTTTCATCGGTCACCCATCTAACCAGCTTCATAGCGCGTTTTGCCATTTCCTAAGTTCCCCCTTGATCTTTAGGCTAGAGTTTGTCCTCATTTGTTCTCTCTTTATGGAAAACCTGTCTTCCAAATGAATGTGGCCAACTCTCTTTACCCTTTAAGGCCTACTTTATTGAACTCCCTCCAGAAGTCTTGGCCAAACCCTGTAGGGATAGTAGTTCCCTTTTCTAGAATTGCTTATTTCATGTGCCTATCTCTGTAATGGTTTTAGAGGTATTTGTCTCCATCCCTACCACACAAGCTTCCTGAGGGTAGTCTCTGCAACTTCTAGCACAGTTACATATATAATACATAGTTTATATTAAATAACTGCTATTGATGATAAGCCATGAAAAAACATTATTTTCAGGAATTTATGTTTCCTTACTGGAATGATATTCAAAGTGATGTATACAACATACATTTCTGCTACATGGCACTTTCACTTTAACATATTTATTTGCTGCTTTTAATAATACGATTTTCCTCCTCCTACTTTCTAAAATCCATGATTTTGCTAAGTTAGTTCCCTCTGCTTAGAATGTCACTCTCCCTCTATCTTCACCCTGAAATCCCTGACACATTTAAAATGACACACCAAATACCAAGTGCTTTCTTTCATTTCTTAGCTGATTTATTCCTGGATCTAGATTATATTTATCACAAGTTATAATTTTATTCCTTTAAAATATCTTGTTTTCTCTCCCAACCACAACTAGACTGTAAGCTTTCCAAAACAGAAATCATATCTAAAATATACTCGTATAATATGGAGGTAAGGCGGTGGAGGAAGACGAGGAAAGAGAGAAAGAATATGCAAGGTATTATATATTCTATTTATATTAAGGATCTTAGTAAACATTTGCTGAATAAAAATTAGAATTATATGGCAAATAGAGTCCATGTATCTAATCTGACATTCAAAGATCTTACTAATCTTGTCCTTTCCAAAAGGAGTATCTCATTCTAAATCTTTTTTATAAAGTTGACTATTGTATTGTCAATAGAAAATAATGGAGCCAATGCTCTTTGTATTAACAAACCAAATCCCATTATGAAACAAGATGGCAAAAAAGATATGGAGAAAAGTAATGAAGGGAAAGGATAGTCTTCCAGAAATGGCATTGAGAAAACTGGACAGTCACAAGTAAAAGAATGAAATTGGAGGCATAGTACCCGTAGCACAGTGGTTACAGCGCCTGCCACATACACCGAGGGTGGCAGGTTAGAACCCAGCCTGGGTCAGCTAAACAACAATGACAACTGCAACAAAAACTAGCTGGGTGTTGTGGTGGGCGCCTCTAGTCCCAGCTACTTTGGAGGCTGAGGCAAGAGAATCTTTTAAGCCCAAGAGTTTGAGGTTGCTGTGAGCTGTTACGCCACGGCACTCTACCAAGGGTGACATAGTGAGACTCTGTCTCAAAAAAGAAAGAATGAAGTTGGACACATAGGTGAAAATTAACTCAAAATGGGATGAAAGATTTAAACACAGACCTGAAACTATAAAACTCCTAGAAGAAAACATAAGGGAAAGCTTCTTGACAATAGCCTTGGCGATGATATATTTCTTGCATATGATATTAAAAACACAAGAATCAAAAGCAAAAATAGACAAATGTGACTATATCTAACCAAAAAAAGCTTCTTCACAACAAAGAAAAGAATCAACAGAATGAAAAGGCAACCTATAGAATGAGAGAAAATAATCTACAAACTGTATGCCTGTTAAGGCCTAATGCAGAACTACTACAACTCAATAGCAAAAAAATGCCAAATAACTCAATTAAAAAAATGGGCAAAAGGCTTACATAAACATTTTTCTAAAGAAGATAGCCAAGTATCAATTTTGATTAATCATGCTGCAGAAAAGATTGAGATTAAACTATCTTTAAGATAATACATTGAAAATAATATAAAATAAATGCATAGAATTGCAGGTAACATGTAATTAATTAAAATATTTTATTATTTTCCTAGATTTTACCATCTTTAAGAGAGTTTCAAGCTTTTAAAAAACTTTTAAACTTTTTTTTTTTTTAGTTTTTCACATTACTCATCCTTGCATATAATTTTTATTTCCTTATTTTTTCAAAGCAGTACTAAAAATCAGATGCACTTCAGGACCTACAAAACCTAAGCCAATCTCAAGTTAAAATGTAAGTGGAAAGAGAGAATGTAAGTAACAAATGAGAAAGGAAAAGTTCAAGAATTTATATTCATTGGGGGAGGAGCAAGATAGAGGCCTGGAGTAGTGAGATGGGGGACAGAAGACTCCAGGCATCTCTGGCTGGTGGGCTCTGCCCAGAACCATACCTTTTGGGACACAAGGAGACAGCGAGAGACTTCTGGACCCCAGGAGGAGGACAAAAGCAGTGAAGAAGTGGCAAATGGTTGCGAATGGGCTGCCACAGCTGTAACTACAACAGCAGCGAGATTGCAGACGGGAAAACCTTCCCTGTGGGTTGTTTTGTTTGTTTGGACTTGGGCACTCGGTTGAATTACCTTGGGAGAACTTGGGTGAGAGTGCAGGTGACATTAAGCATTGTCCAGAGCACAGGACTGAGCCGCTGGGTGGGAATGGAGCTAACTTTGTTCGGCTGTGGGCCACGTGCATAACCATTATAGGAGAACTGCCCTTGAAGGCTCCACCCTCAGGTCTCAGAGCAAGGCTCCAGCTAGACCTAGAGCAAGTGATCTAGTGGCTGTGAGCAGTGCCAAAGGCCAGGACTGAGATGCTGGGGAAGAGCGGAACTTGTGTTTGGCAGTGGGAGGGCTGCCTTGCAGCCTTGGCCCTCAGGGGCATAGAGTAAGGCTGGTATTGGCACACCGGTTAAGCAGGCAGTCACTTCAGGAGAGAATGCAGCTACAAGTGCTTTCCTGGGAGAGCGTCTGCTTAGCCAAGGTTAATGCTTTAACGTGTCTTTTAAGCATGCTGAGGAGAGAATTAGGCTCTCAACCCTGTAGGATTTGAGAAATCAGCACAGGCCTCCAGTCTCCATCTCACACAACTGTATCAGCATTCTGATTAACATCTCATACCCCAGAAGAACACCTGTGAGACAGACAATATTCAGTAGGAAATACACACTGCTTGTTTTTGGATTTGTTTTTTTATTTTTTTCCATTTCTTTTTATTTCAACTTTCCCCCCCTAGATTTTTCTTTTCTTTCTTTATTTTTCTAGTGTAAATATAATTCTCCATTTTTGTCATCTTTAATAATAAGAATTTCATTATTGCTAGTGTTTCTGCCCTTATTATTTGGTTTTTCCCCCATTTTTATCCTGCAAGGTTTTCTGTTTGTCTGTTTTGGTTTGATTTACACTATTTTTGTTTTTCCTCTCTATTTGGTGGAGGTGGGGTACCATGTCTGCTCAGACTGGGTAAGAGCTGCTGACCTCAAGGGAACCACCCAACCCAGCAACCTCAGAGGTTGGGGCTTTTTAAGGTGTGGGTTAAAGTACCTTACTGTACACTTTTATTACTCCTATCTCCCTCTTTCTGTGCCTCTCTTCTTTTTTGTCAATATTCCCTTTTACTCATCCCCTTTCACGTCTCTTTTTTTTTTTTTTTAATTTTTTTCCCTTATTGCTCATCTCCTCATCCTTTTAATCCTGTACCAAAAGGACTCATTGTAGGCCAGAAGCATGGTAACTTAAAGAGCAAGAGGAAGTGAAAGGAAAATTAGGGCAAGGAAACAGATAAAAGAAAATACTTATGAGGAAGAATCAGCAGAAAAATCCTGGCAACACAAAAAACCAGTCCAGAGCACCCCCCCAACAAGGGACCATGAGGTAGCTACTGCAGAGGATTCCACCTATAAAGAAATGTTAGAAATGACAGAAGGGGAATTTAAAATACTGATGATGAAAACAATGAAGGAAATTGCTTAAAAAGTGGAAAATAACCAAAAGGAAATCCAAAAACAGAATCAAATAAAAGATGAGCAATATGAAGAATATAGAAAGGATATGGCAGAGGTGAAGGAATTGAAGCAGTCAATTAGGGAACTTAAAGATGAAACAGAAAGTATGAACAACAGATTAGACCATGCAGAAGAAAGAATTCTAGAGGTAGAGGACAAAGCTCTTGAGATAACTCAGATAGTTAAAGAGGCAGAAAAAAAGGAGAGAGACAGCAGAACATTCACTGACAAAATTATGGGACTTTATGAAGTTTTCAAACATATGAGTTATAGGTATCCCAGAAGGGGAAGAAGAATGTTCCAGAGGAATGGAAGCCATACTAGAGAACATTATAAATGAAAATTTCCCAAATATCACCAAAGATTCTGACATACTCCTTTCAGAGGGATATAGGACCCCACATTGCCTCAACTCGAATAGAGCTTCTCCAAGACACATTGTGATGAAACTGTCCAAAGTCAAGACAAAAGAAAAGATTCTTCAAGCTGCCAAGAATAAGCGCCAATTGACTTACAGGGACAAATGATCAGAGTGACTGCAGACTTCTTTAATGAAACATTTTAAGCCAGAAGACAATGGTCATTTACCTTTAATGTACTTAAACAAAAGAATTTCCAGCTCAGAGTTCTATATTCTGCTAAGTTAAGCTTTAAAATTGATGGAGAAATCAAATCTTTTACTGATAAACAAACATTGAGGAAATTTGCCACAGCAAGACCAGCTCTACAGGAAATACTTCAACCTGTTCGATACACTGACCATCATCATGGATGACCAGCAAAATAAGCACCCAGAAATTAAAGGACAGAACCTCCACAACGATGCAAAAGATAAAAATAAGCAATAGACTTTCACAAAATAAAATGAACAGAATACTACCACACTTATCAATTATCTCAATCAATGTTAATGGCTTGAATCCCCCACTAAAGAGGCATTGACTGGCTGACTGGATTAAAAAACATAAGCCATCCATCTCCTATCTGCAGGAAACACACCTAGCCTCAAAACACAAATTAAAACTCAGAGTTAAGGGCTGGAAGTTAATTTTTCAGGCAAATGGAATTCAGAAGAAAAGAGGGTTTGAAATCTTAGTTTCAGATACATGTGGATTTAAAGCTACTGAACTCAAAAAAGACAATGATGGTCACTTCATATCGGTCAAGGGAAAAGTACAACAAGAAGACGTTTCAGTTCTAAATATTTATGCACACAATTTAAATGCTCCCAGATTCTTGAAACAGACCTTACTTAGTCTGAGCAATATGATATCCTCTAACACCATAATAACAGGGGACTTTAATACCCCTTTCTCAGAGCTGGACAGATCCTCTAAACAGAAATTAAACGAACATATAAGAGATTTAAATGAGACCCTAGAACTGTGCTTGATAGACGTATATGGAACACTCCATTCCAAAGATAAAGAATATACATTCTTCTCAACATCCCTTGGAACATTCTCCAAAATTGATCATATCCTAGAACACAGGAGGTTGATCCCAACAGAGGAAAAGGCACTTTCATTTCTTTTTCAGTTTACCATACACCAATAAAAATTCTGCTAGTTCCGCCATAGAAAAACCAGAAGACATAAATGCTAGTTCCGCCATAGAAAAACCAGAAGACTCAAACCAGGAGAAAGGAGGACTTCTAAGCCTTAGAAAGGAAACTGACTGAATTAAAAAATCTTTTTATTTATTTATTTATTTATTTTTTTGAGACAGAACCTCAAGCTGTCACCCTGGGTGGAGTGCTGTGGCATCACAGCTCACAGCAACCTCTAATTCCTGGCTTAAGCGATTCTCTTGCCTCAGCCTCCCAAGTACCGGGGACTACAGGTGCCCGCCACAACACCCAGCTATTTTTTGGTTGTAGTTGTCATTGTTTGGCAGCCCGGGTTAGATTCGAACCTGCCAGCTCTGGTGTATGTGACTGGTGCCTTAGCTGCTTGAACTACAGGTGCCTTGCCACATTAAAAATTCTTGAAGGCAAAAACAGAGTGAATCTGCCAGGGTCTGATCTGGGAGAGACACCTCCCCAACTCTGAGGACGGTCATAGGCAACAGTGAAAAATAATCATCAGGCGGAATCAACAGAAAAACTCTGGCAATATGAATAACCAGAGTAGGTTAACTCCCCCAAGGAATGACAAGGTAGATGAAGCACAAGCTTATCCCTTGCATAAGCAAATGGCTGAGATGTCAGAAGTTGAATTCAGAGTCTGGATAGCAACTAGGATCAGCGCAATGGAGGAAAAGATGACCCAAAAGATGTCCCAAGAACTGAACGAGTTCAAAGAGAAAATGACCAAAG
>CAUYRH010005308.1:0-26035 GCA_963574655.1 Perodicticus potto
GAAGACCATATGATTCTCTCAATAGATGCAGAAAAAGCTTTTGATAATATCCAGCATCCTTTCATGATCAGAACACTTAAGAAAATTGGTATAGAAGGGACATTTCTTAAACTGGTAGAGGCCATCTACAGCAAACCCACAGCCAATATTGTATTGAATGGAGTTAAATTGAAATCATTTCCACTCAGATCAGGAACCAGGCAAGGTTGCCCATTGTCTCCACTGCTTTTTAACATTGTAATGGAAGTCTTAGCCATCGCAATTAGGGAAAGACAGTCAAAAGTATCCATATAGGTTCAGAAGAGTTCAAACTTTCACTCTTCACAGATGATATGATTGTATATCTGGAAAACACCAGGAATTCTACTAAAAAACTCTTAGAAGTGATCAAGGTATACAGCAGCATCTCAGTTTACAAAATCAACACTCATAAATCTGTAGCCTTTATATATCCAACAATAGTCAAGCTGATAAAATAGTCAAGGACTCTATTCCATTCACAGTAGTGCCAAGGAAGATGAAATATTTGGGAGTTTACCTAACAAAGGATGTGAAAGGTCTCTATAAAGAGAACTATGAAACTCTAAGAAAAGAAATACCTGAAAATGTTAACAAATGGAAAAACATACCAAGCTCATGGCTGGGAAGAATCAACACTGTTAAAATGTCCATAGTACCCAAAGCAATACACAATTTTAATGCATTCCCTATTAAAGCTCCAATGTCATACTTAAAGTTCTTGAAAAAATAATACTTCATTTTATACGGAATAAGAAAAACCTCAAATAGCCAAGACATTACTCAGAAATAAAAACAAAGCAGGAGGAATTACGCTACCAGACCTTGGACTACTATAAATCAATAGTGATCAAAACAGCATGGTACTGGCACAAAAACAGAGAGGTAGAGGTATGGAACAGAATAGAGAACCAAGAGATGAACCCAGCTACTTACCATTATTTGGTCTTTGACAAGCCAATTAAAAACATTCAGTGGGGGAAAGACTCCCTATTTAACAAATGGGGTTGGGTGAACTGGCTGGCGACCTGTAGAAGACTGAAACTGAACTCACACCTCTCACCATTAACTAAGATAGACTTTCACTGGATTAAAGGTTTAAACTTATGACATGAAACTATAAAAATACTAGAAGAAAGAGCAGGGAAAACTCCTGAGGAAATTGACCTGGGTGATTATTTTATGATGACCTCCTGGGCAATTGAAGCAGCATCAAAAATACACTACTGGGACCTGACCAAACTAAAAAAGCTTCTGCACAGCCAAGAACACAGTAAGTAAAGCAAGCAGACGGCCCTCAGAATGGGAGAAGATAGTTGCAGGTTATGTCTCCAACAAAGGTTTAATAACCAGAATCCACAGAGAATTCAAATGTATTAGCTAGAAAAGATCCTATCTCAGGGTGGGCAAAGGACCGTAAGATAAACTTATCTGAGGGAGACAGGCACACGGCCTACACACACATTAAAAAATGCTCATCATCCTTAAAAAAGAGAGAAATGCAAATTTCTTTTTTTTTTTTTTTTTTTTTTGCAGTTTTTGACTGGGGCCAGGCTTGAACCCACCACCTCCAGTATATGGGGCCAGTGCCCTACTCCTTGGAGCCACAGGTACTGCCCCAGAGAAATGCAAGTTAAAACTACTTTGAGATATCATCTAACTCCAGTAAGATTAGTCCACATCACAAAATCCCAAAACCAGAGATGTTGGCATTGATGTGGAGAAAAGGGAACACTTCTACACTGCTGGTGGGAATGCAAACTAATACATTCCTTTTGGAAAGCTGTTTGGAGAACACTTAGAGATCTAAAAATAGACCTGTCATTCAATCCTATAATTCCTGTACTAGGTATATATCCAGAAGTCCCAAAATCACATTATAACAAAGATATTTGTAGTAGAATGTTTACTGCAGCCCAATTCATTTGTGCTAAGTCATGGAAAAACCCAAATGCCCATTGATCCACAAATGTATTAATAAATTGTGATACATGTACACCATAGAATATTATGCAACCTTAAAGAAAGATGGAGACTTTAACCCTTTCATGTTTACATGGATGGAGCTGGAACATATTCTTCTTAGAAAAGTATCGCAAGAATGGAAAATAAAGTATCCAATGTACTGAGCCCTACTATGAAACCAATTACAGCCCAAGAAGAAGGGGAAAGTTGAGAGGGAGGGGAGGGGAGAGGATGGGTAGAGGGAGAGTAAGTGGTGGGACCACACCTACAGTACATCTTACAAGGGTACATGTGAAAATTACTAGGTGTAGAATATAAATGTCTTAACTCAAAAACAGGAAAAATGCTGTGAAGTCTATGTTAACCAGTTTGATGAAAATATCTCAAATTGTATATAAAACCATCACATTGTACCCCCATGATTGCATTAATGTGCACAGCTATGACTTAATTTTTTAAAAATAGGAAAAAAAACCCAACTTCTTATTTCATTAACTTTCTGAATGATTCTTTTGTTTTCAATTTCATTAATCTCTGATTTAATTTTAGACATTTCTTTTCTTGTGCTAGGTTTAGACTTAGATTGTTCCTTTTCCAATTCCATAAGATGGCTTGTGAGTTTGTTGATGTGTTCTCTTTCTCTTTTTCAGATGTGGGCATCTAAAGTGATAAATTTTCCTCTCAGGACTGCTTTTGCTATATCCCACAGATTTTGGTAGCTTGTGTCTTCCTTGTTGTTGTGCTCAAGAAAGTTACTGATTTCCTCTTTTATTTCTTCCTGGACCCAACAGTCATTCAGCATAAGATTATTTAATTTCCATGTCTTTGTAGGGGGTTAAATGTTTTTGTTGGAGTTCAGTTCCACGTTTAATGCCTTGTGGTCTGAGAAGATATAAGGTAAAATTTCAATTATTTTGATTCTGTTGAGGTTTGTTTTATGTCCTAGGATATGATCAATTTTGGAAAATGTTACATGCACCAATGAGAAGAATGTTATGTTCTTTAGCTTTCAGATGGAGTGTTCTACATGCATCTATCAAGCACAGTTGCTCTATGGTCTCAGTTAAGTACCTTATATCTTTGTTTAATTTATGTGTAAAGAACCTGTCCAGCTCTGCAAGAGGAGTGTTAAAGTCCCCTGTTTTTATGGTGTTATAGGATATCATATTGCTCAGACTAAGAAAGGTCTGTTTCAGGAATCTGGGAGCATTTAAGTTAGGTACATAAATATTTAGAATTGAAATGTCTTCTTGTTGCATTTTTCCCTCAACCAACATTAAGTGACCAACTTTGTCTTTTTTCACGTTAGTTGCTTTAAATCCATATGTATTTGAAAATAAGATTGCAACCCCTCTTTTCTTCTGAATTTTGATTGCCTGAAAAATTGTCTTCCAACTCTTAACTCTGAGTTTTAATTTGTCTTTTGAGGCTAAGTGTGTTTCCTGCAGACAGCAGATGGATGGCTTGTGTTTTTTAATCCAATCATCCAGTTTATGCATCTTCAGTGAGGAATTCAAGCCATTAACATTTATTGAGATAATTGATAAGTGTGGTAACATTATATTCATCTTATTTTGTAAAAGTCCATTGCTTAGTTTTATCTTTTGCATCATCATGGAAGCTAGGTTCTGTCCTTTAGTTTCTGGGTGCTTACTTTGCTGGTGGTTCATTGTGATGGTCAGTGTGTATCGAAGTATTTCCTGTAGAGCTGGTCTTGTTGTGGCAAATTTCCTTAATGTTTGCATATCAGTAAAAGATTTGACTTCTCTGTCAATTTTAAAGGTTAGGTTAGCAGGATATAGAATTCTGGGCTGGAAATTATTCTGATTAAGTAGATTAAAAGTAGATGACCATTGTCTTCTGGCTTAAAAAGTTTCATTAGAGAAGTTTGCAGTCATCTTTACATATTTGCCCCTCTAGGTGAATTGGTGCTTACTCCTGGCAACTTACAAAATCTTTTGTTTTGTCTTGACTTTGGACAGGTTCATCACAATGTGTCTTGGAGAAGCTCTATTAGAGTTGAGGTGACCTGGTGTCCAATAAATCCCTCTGAAAGGAGTTCTTTAGTGGTATTTGGGAAATTTTCATTTATAATATTCTCTAATATGGCTTCCATTCCTCTGGGGCATTCTTCTTCCCCTTTTGGGATACCTATAACCTGTATGTTTGAACACTTCATAAAGTCCCATAATTCTGTCAGTGAACATTCTGCTTTCTTTCTCTTTTCTGCTGCCTCTTTAACTATTTGCGTTATCTCAAGAGCTTTGTCCTCTAACTCTGAGATTCTTTCTTCTGCATGGTCTAATCTGTTGTTGATACTTTCTACTGCATCTTTAAGTTCCCTAATTGACTGCTTTAATTCTTTCATCTTTGCTGTGTCATTTCTATATTCTTCATTTCATTCATCTCTTATTTGATTCTATTTTTGGATTTCCTTTTGATTATTTTCCACTTTCTCAATAATTTCCTTAATTGTGTTCATCATCTATACTTTAAATTCCCCTTCTGTCATTTATAACATTTCTTTAGATGGAATCCTCTGTATTAGCTACTTCATGGTCCCTTGGGGGGGGGTTGCTCTAGAGTGGTTTTTCATGTTACCAGGATTTTTCTGCTGATTGTTCCTCATGAGTGTTTTATTTTATCTGTTTCCTTGCCCTAATTTTCTTTTTACTTCCTCTTGCTCTTTAAGTTACCATGCCTCTGGCCTAAGGTTTCAATGAGTCCTTTTAGTACAGGACCAAAAGAATGGGAAGATTGAAGGACAAGAAGGGAAAAAAGATTTTTAAAAGCGAGAGAGAGAAAATGAAGAGGGGCTGAGTAAAAGGGAATATTGACAAAAATAAGAGAGGCATAGAAAGAGGGAAACAGGAGTAATACATGTGTATAGTAGGGTACTTTGACCCAACCTTAAAAAACCCCAACCTCTGGGGGTGTGGATTGTGTGGTTCCCTTGAGGTCAGCCAGAGTAGACATGGTACCCCACTTACACCAAATAGAAAGGAAAGACAAAAATACTATAAAACAAACAGATAATCTTATGGGATAAAATTGGGGGGGGGAACCAAATAATAGGAGCAGAAACTAGCAAAAATGAAGTTATTATTATTAAAGAAGACAACAATGGAAAATTGCATTTAAACTAGAAAAATTAAGAAAGAAAAGAAAAATCTAGAGGGAAAATGTTGAAATTAAAAAAAAAAAAAAAACCAAAGCAGTATATATATCTTGCTGAATATTGTCTGGGCAACAAGTGATCTCCTGAGGTATGAGATGTTAATCACAATGCTGATACAGCTGTATGAGTTGGAGACTGGAGGCCTCTGCTGATTTCTCAAACCCCACAGGGTTGAGATCCTAAACCTCTCCTCAGTCCACTTAAAAGACGCTTTAAACTGTTAACCTTGGCTAAGCAGAAGCTTTCCCAGGAAAGCATTTGTCACTGGGATGTCTTCTGAAGTGGCTGACTGCTTATACAGTGCACCAAAATCAGTCTCACTCTATGCCCCTGAAGGCTGAGTTTGCAAAGCAAACCTCCCACTGCCAATACTGAAAGTTCTGCTCTTCTCCAGTGTCTTAGTCCTGGCCTTTGGCACTGCTCAGTCACTAGATCACTTGCCCACTGTCTCCCAGCCCAAGCCTCACTCTGCGACCCCAATGGCAGAGACTGCAGGGGCAGTTCTTCCACAATGGCGGCGTGCATGACCCACAGCCAAAATATTAGCTCTGTTCTGGCTCAACAGCTCAGTTCAGGGCCTTAGACAACACTTAAAGTCATCTGCACTCTCGCCCAATTTCCCAAGGTAGTTCAACTGACTGCCCAAATACAAGAAAACAAAACAGCCCATAGAGAAGGCCTACCCTATTTGCAATCTCACTGCTGTTGTAGTTATAGCTGTGGCAGCCACGACCTCAGACTGAACAAATGCAACCACTTGCCACTTCTCCATTGCTTTTATCCTCCTTCTGGGGTCCAGAAGTCTCTTGCTATGTGTCCCCAAAGGGATGTTTCTGGGAAGAGCCCATAAGCCAGAGATGCCTGGAGTCTTTTCTCCCCAATCTCACCATGCCCAGTTGCAAAGAAACTGTTACTCAGTCACCATCTCAATCCCTCCCTCTATGCATTGTTTTGACTCTGTGATCCCACAACCAGGAATTTGATCTGGAGATACACTTTCAAGTCTAAGGAAATACAGGTGTATAAGGTTATTCACTGCAGCTTTGATTATATTCCAAAATATAGGAAATAACCTAAAGTCAACATATAGTAGAGTGATTGAATAAATAATATGGTATATCCTCATAATGCAATATTATGATGCTACAAAAAAAGGATGAGGAAATTTTTTATGAACTGATAGGGAATGAGTTTTAGGCCATGGTGGCAAGCAAAAAACAAATATGTTCAAAAGCATCAATAGTAAGCTACCCTTCATTTAATAAATGAGGAAATAAGACAATATTCACGCATTAGCTCATTTGTCAAAAAAAAAGAAGAAAAGAAAAGAAACTCTCTTATAAGAGAGTAAGTTACAAACTAATGAACTGGTTACCTTTGAGGTTGAGTGGATAGGGACAGGCAAAAAGAATGGGGAATGGAATGGGGGTAGATGGTATGAGGGAAGGGACCCTTCTCTGAGTATACATTTTTACAACTTCTGACTCTTAGAGCCCCAACAAAGTTGAACATACACCTGTCCCTCAGGTAATAATTGATTAAAACCAACCAAGATGAACAGGGAAGCCAAGCAATAACAAATAAACTTAACTGTAATACAAATAACACCATAACTACGTTGAAGAGGATAAAGGAAAAAAAGAACTAACACAGGTGACTTTGAAAAATAGCAAATTGACTATTGGAAAGCCAAGGATAAAAAAGCCTCTTTACATAAATATTGTTACCCAGTTAGTCCATTTTTCACAGGATGGTTTTGCAATTCTGAAACTACTTTATGTGTACTACATTTAAGCATAAATAAGTAACTGTATTACACGTACAAAGAGTAAGAAGTAGGTTTCTGTCCCAGAAAACTGTTACAACTTTAAGTAAGGGGAAAATCAGAATGAAGACTATGGTATTGGATTAGTGTCAAAGGTATCAGAATGAAGTCATGATAGATAGATACAGAAAAAAATGTGTGTCCATGGATACTTCCTAACTGCCTAGTGAGATGGCCCAGATGCCATAACAACTTAGTATCCTTGAGAACACCTTGTACTCAGATCTTGGTTTAAATAAAAGAACCAGGATTGGCTGTTTGTGGAAATGGTTGATTCCAGCCTGAAGCAGGGAAAGTACAGTATGATGATTAAATGTCTTATGAACACAGAAAATAAGGATGCCCCGCTAAAATACTGGGAAAAAACTGAATGAGTCACAAATAGCCAAATCCAGGACAATTTTAGCAACAATATAAATAATAATAGCAAAAAATATGACCCATAGAATATATGAGTCCATAATAATAATAATAACTAGTTCAATAAACAAGCAGGGAAAAGGAGACAGCTTGTCATTACTGTAGAATTCCACATTAATAAACATTGGAAATATCATAAAAATACAAAATCATCATTTGGCAAGGACCACAGTTATAACTGTTGCAGGCAAAAATCATTGATGAATAATAAAACTAGAGTAAGAAAATATGACACAAATATTTGTGTAGTCTCAAAGTATCTTTCCATAAGATACCTGTCATCCACAAAAGGAGAAATAATAACTTTATGGTGAAGAAACATAACTGGCACCATGTTAATCAAGTGATTAATATTTAAATCACTGGCTCGGCTCCAATAGCACAGTGGTTATGGTGCCAGCCTCATACACCAAGGCTGGAGGGTTTGAACCCAGCCAGGGCCAGCTAAACAACAATGACAACTACAACCAAAAAATAGCTGGGCGTTTTTTGGCAGGCACCTGTGGTTTCAGCTACTTGGGAAGCTGAGGCAAGAGAATTGCTTAAGCCAAAGAGTTTGAGGTTGCTGTGAGCTGTGACACCATAGCACTCTACCAAGGGTGACATAGTGAGACTCTGTCTCAAAAAAAAGAAAAGAAAAAATGTAAATCAACCACTAATGAGACATGTTGGCATCATATTAGAGTCTACTATATGATGCACTAAGAAGGGCACAATAGCACTTCTAGGATATTCTTGCCAAAAAAAAGAAAGAATAAAAATACTTGATGTCAAAATTCATGGGCTATTCAAAGGCAAATTTACCACTTTAAATGTACATAATAGACATAAAAACACTGGGGAAAAAAGGATAGCCTTAATATATTCATGAGAAAACACTAAAAACATTCAGGGGCATTCTGCATAACTGACTAGTACTTTTCAAAAGTTTTAAAACATTGGGGATCTTGCCAAGCTTAGAAGAGACTAGGAAGACATGACAACTAAACGCAGTATGGGGGCAGGCACAATGGCTTACTCCTACAAGCCTAACACTTCAGGAGGTTGAGCTGGGTGGATTGCTTGGAGCTCAGGAGTGTGAGACCAGCTCAAGAAAGAAAGCCCATCTCTACTTAAAATAGAAAAACTAGCTGGGCACTATGACTGTGGTCTGGCAGAGAAGTCACAGCAGTTGTCAGGCTCAAGGAGGCCAAGGGATCATGGTTTAGGGAGCTCTTCTACCTTTGGCCCTGGGAAGACAGTATTGGCAAGTCCACACTGTAGCATTTTTCTTTCTTTTCTTCATTTGTATTTTTTTTCTTTCTTGTTTTTTGTTTTTACTCTTTTCTTTCTCTTCCTATTTTTGGCAGAGGGAGAGTTTGGTTTTGCTCAGGCTGGTAAGGAGCTCCTAATTTTGAGGAATCCACCCAGCCCAGCTCCGAAAAATCCTTGAATTACAGGCCTGGTCTTAATACCATGCCAATTAATACCATCTCTTCTATCACTCCCCTCTCTTCCTTTTCTCATTCTCCCCTGTTCTTCAATTCTTTTCTTTTATCCCTGTTCTCCTTTGTTCTTTTGCTTTTCTTTTACTCTTTCCACTTTTTTCTTCTTTCTTTTTTTCTTGTTTCTCCCTGCTTGCACTTTAGCCTTCTTTTACTTTTGACCTAAGCTCTGAGACAAAGTAATTTGAAGAAAAGGAGGAATCAAGAAAGAAAAAGAAGGACAAGGAGGAGAACAAGAAGGAAGAACACATGTGGAGGAACCAACAGAAAAATTCAGGCAACATGAAAACACAAAACAGCAACTTCTCCATGAGGAGTAGGACCATAAGGCACCTAGTGCAGAAGACTCCACCTATAAAGAATTAATGAATTTGACAGAATAGGAATTTAAAATATGGATGACAAATACAATAAAATAAATGTATGAGAAAATGTAAAGACAGAACCAAAAGTCAGACAAGAGATATGTAGAACATAGAAAGGATATGGCAGAGCTAATGAAATGAAGGTCACAATCAGAGAATATAAAGATACAGTGAAAAGTATCAAAAATAGATTAAACCATGGAGAAGAAATAACCTCAAAGGTAGAAGATAAAGCTTTCAAGTTAACTCATGTAGTGTAAGAGCCATAAAAAAAGATAGAGAAAGCATAACAGTCACTTAGAGAACTATGAGACTCCATGAACTGTTCAAACATATAATTAATAGGTATCCCAGAAGCAGAAGAAGATTGTGCCAAAGGAATGGGAGCCCTACTGGAGACTATCCTAAATGAAAACTTCCCAAATTTTACTATAAAGATCTTGACACACTCCTCTCAGATGGATATCAAACCCTCAACTCAAAAACAATTCCAAGGGCGGCACCTGTGGCTCATTGAGTAGGGCACCAGCCCCATATGCCGAAGATGGCAGGTTCAAACCCGGCCTCGGCCAAATTGCAAAACAGAAAAAGAGCCAGGCATGGTGGTGGGCGCCTGTAGCCCCAGCTACTTGGGAGGCTGAGGCAAGAGAATCACCTAAGCCCAGGAGTTGGAGGGTGCTGTGAGCTGTGTGACACCACGGCACTCTACCAAGGGTGATAAAGTGAGACTCTGTCTCTACAAAAAAAAAAAAAAAACAACAACTCTGAGACACTTTGTAATGAACCTGTCCAAAGTGAAAATGAAAGAGAAAATTCCGCAAAAGCCAGGAGTAAGCACCTACTGACTTACAGAGGCAAAGTTATTAGGATGACAGCAGACTTTTCAACAGAAAACTTCCAAGTTGGAAGAGAATGGCTTGGAAGTTTTCAGTTGAAAACTGAACATCTACGTTCAACATTCCTAAGCAAAATAATTTTCATCCCAGAACTCTGTATTCTGCTAAACAAAGATGCAGAATTGATGGAGATATCAAATCTTTTATGGATACAAAAACACTGAGGAATTTGCCACAAGAAAAGCAGCTCTACAGTAAGTAATTAAACTTATTCTCAACTCTGATCATCACAATGGAACAACAGTTAAATAAACACCCAGATGCTAAAAGTCAAAATTTAGCTTCCACAATAGCACAAAGGACAAAACTACACAATGAACTTTCACAAAATATGATGACTAGAACTCAACCACACTTATTAATTCTCTCAATAAATGTCAATGGATTGAATTCCCCAATGAAGAGGTACTGGCTGGCTGATTAAATGAAAAATCACAAGCCATCCATACACTGTCTCCAGGAAATGCACCTAGCATTAAAGGACAAATCAAGACTCAGGGTTAAGGGTTGGAAAACAGTACTCCAAGCAAATGGAAATCAGATGAAAAGAGCCAATAGATTACAGTTACACATTAAAAAATCATTCATTTAGGTCAAGTAGGTTTCATCCCAGGGATGCAAGGCTTATTTAACATATGCAAGTCCATGGATATAATTCACCATATCAACAGAAGCAAATACAAAGACTATATGAACCTCTCAATAGATGCAGAAAAAGCATTCAATAAAATTCGGCATCCTTTTCTAATTAGAACACTGAAGAATATAGGCATAGACATTACATTTATTAAACTGATTGAAGTCATCTGTGACAAACCCATAGCTAATATTATACTGAGTGGAGTAAAACTGAAAGCTTTTCCACATAGAACTGGAACCAGACAAGGTTGTCCTCTATCACCACTACTATTAAACATAGTGCTAGAAGTAATAGCCAATACAAGCAGGCCAGAGACGGAAATAAAGGGCATCCAAATGGGTGCAGAGGAGGTCAGACTCTCCCTCTTTGCAGGATATGATCTTATACTTAGAGAACCCCAAAGATGCAACCACAAGAAGCCTGGAAGTGATCAAAAAATACAGTAATGTCTCAGGATATAAAATCAATTTGAGAAGCTAATCAAGAACACAATTTCCTTCATAGTAGTTCCAAAAAAAATGAAATGCCTAGAAATGTACCTGACAAAAGGGGCGGAGTACCTCTACAAAGAAAACTACAAAACCCTAAGAAAAGAAATAGCAGAAGATATTAACAAATGGAAGAATATGTCATGCTCATGGCTAGGAAGAATCAACATTGCTAAAATATCTATACTAACCAAAGCAATCTCCAGATTCAATGGAATCCCCGTTTAAATACCATCATCATACTTTCAAGATTTGAAAAAAAATAATTCATTTTTTATGGAACCAGAAAAAACTCTGAATAGCCAAGGCAATTCTTATTAATAAAAACAAAGCCAGGGGCATCACCCCAGCAGACTTTAGGCTATACTACAAAGCTATAGTGATCAAAACAGCATGGTATTGGCATAAAAGAAGACGAGACATTGACATTTAGAAGCAAATACAATACCATGAAATGAAACTAAGATCTTACCGCCACCTGGTGTTTCATAAACGAAGCAGGAACATACACTAGGGAAAAGAGCTCCTATTCAATAAATGGTGTTGGGATAACTGGATAACCACATGTAAAGGACTAAAACTGAACCAGCACCTCTTAGCACTTATAAAAAATTGTTTCAAAATGCATAAAAGATTTAAATCTTAGGCATGAAACAATAAAAATCTTTGAAAACAGTGTGGAAAAAATACTTGAAGATATCGTCCTGGAGAAAGATTTTATGAAGAATATTTCTGTGGCAATGGCAAAAAAAGAAAAACAAATGGTACTTAATTAAACTGAAAAGCTATGTACAGCTAAGGAGACAACAATCAAAGCAAACAGATGACCTTCAGAATGGGAAAAGATATTGCATATTATGAATCAGACAAAAGCTGGATAACTAGGATCTATAGAGAACTCAAATTAATCAACAAAAAAAGATTCACAAGCCCAAATATCACTGGGCAAGAGACATGAATAGAACCTTCACTAAAGAAGACACATGAATGGCTAACAAACATATGAAAAAAATGCTCATTGTCCCTAATCATCAGAGCAATGCAAATCAAAACTATCCTATTATATCACCTAACCCCCGTGAGAATGGCCCACATCACAAAGTCTTAAAGCTGCAGATGCTGGCGTGGCTGTGGAGAGAAAGGAACAGTTTTACACTGCTGGTGGGACTGCAAACTAATATGACCTGTTTAGAAAGAAGTATGGAGAATTCTCAAAGAACTTGAATTAGACCTCCAATTTGATACTGCAATCCCATTCCTGGGCATCTCCCCAAAGTGAAAAAAATATCATTTTATCATAAGGACATTTGCACTAGACTGTTTATGGCAGCGCAATTTACAAATCACCAAAATGTGGAAACAACCTAAATGCCCATCAACCCAGGAATGGATTAACAAGCTGTGTATATGTACACCATAGACTATAATTCAGCCATTAAAAGAGATGGAGACTACATCTTTTGTATTAATCTGGATTGAGGTGGAACACATACTTCTTAGTAAAGCATCGCAAGAATCCAATGTACTCATTTCTAATATGAAGGCAGTAGATGGTCTATTACAAGGTGGGGTGATAGGGAAATGAAGGAGCAGGGAGAGGGGAGGTAGGAGTTGTTGGGGGGATCAAATGTATGGCACACCTCTTAGGGTCAAGACACAATTATAAGAGGAACTTTAACAAATACAATCAGTGTAACCTAGTTCTTTGTACCCTCAGTGAATCCCAGCAACAACAACAACAAAAAAGGTGTTTGGGTGTCTTTCTCTCAATTAGGCCTTGTCTTCCTGCAATATTTCTGGCATGAAAATAGCCACATCAACCAATGGGACAGAATAAAGAACCCAGAAATAAATCCACACATCTATAGTGAACTTACCTTCAATGATGTTGGCAAGAACTTCCAGTGGCGATAGAACAGTGGTGCAGGGAAAACTGGACATACACACCCAGAAGAGTGAAACTAGACTCTTACCTGTCACCATATACAAAAATCACATCAAATGCATCATAGACCTAAATCTAAGATCTGAAACTATAAAGCCACTAAAATAAAACATTAGGTAAATGCTTCAGCGTGGGAATTAGATAAGTTGACTTCTCAGAGGAGTGCTCCATCTCAATTCCGGGGTAAGCAAGGGAAATGCCTGCAGATAGGCAATTCCTGGGGGTTCTTTAGAAAAGAATCCAGAGGCACCTGCCACCTGGTCCACCTGGTTGGGACAGACTGGGTCCATGCATTTGAAAGTCAACAGATGGAAAGAGCCAAAGTCTCTGGATATATAAACTAAGAAACCTGGTATGCTTTCCCTATCTGAATAGAACTAGTTTCTCCCTCCCCTTCTATTTGCATATACCTCTGGCAGTTTACCAAACCCCTGCCACTTACCCTGGCTTTCTCTCTATTCAGTCTTCCTGAGAACTTGGGATTCTTTCAACCCTCTCTTTTGCATATGCAACTTTGTTAAAAACTAATAAAAACTTTCTGAAGAAGCCCAAAGGCCCTGCATTATCTCAGGGCTGTATTATCTCAGTCTACCCACCCTAATTTAGGATAAGCCATCTCCAGACATCCTCAGACTTTGTTTTTCCTTAAAACTGGTGCTGAGTAGTCTTTTCCAGCATCATTTCCCAGCCAGTGTTCAAACCAGGTTGGGGTTTGGGTGCATTTACTCCCCACACTTAAGGACATTGTTCTGGACCAGGACTTTCTAAGAAACACACCTCAAAGCACAGACAACTAAAGCAAAAATGGACAAAATTGGACAAATGGAATATCAAGCTAAAATATTCCTGCACAGCAAAGGAAATAATCAACACAGTGAAGAGACAGCCCGCAGAATGGGAGAAAAATTTGCAAACTACCCATCTTACAAGGAATTAATAATGAGAAAATATCAGGAGTTCCAACAATTCAATAGGAAAAAATAATTCACCTAAAAAATGGGGAAAGGATTTGAATACACATTTCTCAAAAGAAGACATAATAATAGGCAGCGGGTATATAAAAAAATGCTTAATATCATTAGTCATCAAGGAAATGCAAATCAAAACTATGAGCTATTATTTCACCTCAGTTAAAATGGCTTTTATCAAAAAGGCAGGCAATACTGACTGCTGATGAGGATATGGGGTGATGAGAACCCTGTACACTGTTGGTGGGAATGCAAACTACTTCATCCATGATGGAGAACAGTATGGAGATTCTTCAAAAAACTGAAAATATAGCTAACATGGATCCAGCAATCCCACTGCTGGGTGTATATCTAAGAAGGGGAAGGAAGTTATTGAAAAGACGTCTGCACTCCCATGTTTATTGTAGCACTATTCACAATAACCAAGATACAGGTTCAACCTAAGTGTCCATCAAAAGATGAATAGATAGAGAAATTATGGTATTACATACATAACAGAATGTTATATAGTCCCCCCAAAATGAAAATCTGCCATTTGCAAAAATGTGGATGGAATGGGAGAACATTACATTCAGTGAAAGAAGCCAAACATAGAAAGGAAAATCTTACATATTCTCATACATGTGTGGGAGTTAAATATCAAAAAAAATTGCTCTGATGGAGACAGAGAGTAGAATGAGGATTAACAGAGGTTGGGAAGAGTACCGGAGAGAGGAAGATAAAGTAGAGATGGTTAGTGGGTACAAAACTATAGTTAATATAAAGTTAGAAAGAACAATATTTGATAGCACAACAAAGTGACTCTAGTCAACAATAAGTTAAGATATACCTTCTAATAACTAAAAGAGTAGAATTGGAATGTTTCTTACACTAAAAACTGTAAATGCCTGAGGTGATAGATACCTCCATTACCCCAATTTGATTAATCTACACTCTATACCTGTAGCAAACATCACATACACCCTAAAAAGATATACAACTATTAGGAACCCATAAAAATGAAAAGGAAATTTTTTAAAAATTAAAAACAAAGAGAATTTAAAAAAAAAAAACCAAGCAAGACTAGGTAAGGTTATTATTTAGGTTTGTCATGTAATAAAACTGCCAAGTTTTTTAACACAAGGATGAAATTCAGGTAATCATCTCTGCAGGGAGGCAGAGGGATGATGTCAGGGAGGAGGTAGATGGAAATCATTAGTTATGCTCTGGGGATTTGCTTGGATGATGGGATGATGGGATTTCACAGAGATTTATTTTTATTCTGAAAAAAATAATGCCCTCTCCTGAAACATTCACTCATTCTTCCTGCAGGGTCTCTTCTCTGATGGAGACTGATAAAGGTGTCAGTCACATGCAGTGACTGCAGGGTGTGCCCTGTTACTGAGCTTCTGCCTCCCACTATTGCTCTTCCTGTTCTCTTCAGCCAAAACTCAACTTCACACAGATCATGTCAATGGCTGCAGCTCTTTCATTACAGATCTGTTTACTTCATGGGTGCTGCTGGAAACCAGGGCTGTTTCCCACTGTCTCAGACTACACTGTACACGTCAATGTGCAGAAGGCTCTCTGTGTTCCCTGGGCAAATATCCACTCATTAGGATCATGATATAGCTCCTGCAACAAGTAGTCATATTGTCCTACCGCAAGAGCAAACTGGAGTCTGCCCCTGGTCCGTGAGGTCTGTCCTTCCCTACAGTCCCACTAGCACTGGCTTTGTAGTTTGTGTTGATTTTTGGTCATTTGTGGATATGAGGTGACACCATGTCTCTGTTGTGATTTTTTTGTATTATACTCGAGGCTGAGGACTCACATTGTCAAATCAGGTGGCCTCTGAGGGTACATTCTTCACATGTTCTCACTTTTCCTACGCCTTGCTCCTTTGTCTAGTGGGAATTTGTTCTCTATGCACTGACGAATACACGAATACACGCCAAGGCTTCTATTTTAGACAATAGACTGGGGTGTCCGTTCCAAACTCTCATTTCTGAAAAACTTCCTGCAGATTCCTAGTATGCCAGGAACATTTCTCCAGATGAGTCTTTAGAGGAGGGGTCCTTGTCTGGCTGCAGGTAGATAGCAGTTGACTTCAGGGTGAGGAGATTGGAGGACCAAGTTATAGCTACAGAATCCACTCTTCACCCAGGCCATCAGGTGCCTTCACTTGCTATCAAACTGCCCTCCTAGCCCCAGCTAGGGCTAGGACCTCTCTCAGAATGCCCAGGAGCTCTGCACTCCACTCTGGCACAGGGTGGCTGGGGATGGAGAACAGCACACTGTCTGCTTAGGGAGAAGGTCTGGCCAAAAGGACACAGGCTCAAACCACATGCCTGAATACTTCCCTTTCTGTCTGGGAACCCTACTTTCCTACAAGTCACACTGGGGGGCTGCCTATTTCTCACACCATGACTCTGCTATTCCATAATCCATGTGACAGGGGTCTAACTTGTTGCCAAGGGGAAAAGTCCAACTTGCAGACACATTTCCCTTGGCTAGCCCATTTGGAGTGAGAATTAGCTGCCAGCTGGAGAGTCCACAGAAATTGAGCATTTTCTTTTTGAAGTTTGGCCAGTTGGACAGTATGCCCACATGGCAACAACTGGCAAAGTGGAGCAGGGGCCCTTCTTTGAACTGAAGATCTGCTCTGCTTAGCCTAGGTCCTGTTACTTCTGATTTATTTCAGTGGGAGGCCCTGTAGAATGGGCCCATTTCACTTGTCGGTGCCTCCTGACTCACTCCAGAGGTCAGGATCCACAATCTCAGCAGAAATAGGAGGTGTACAAGAAGCAGAGAACACAGAGGAACAACATGTTTGGGTGTGTCTGTGTCTGGGGTGGGCTGTGAGGAAGACTGAATAATGGTCCCCCTGAAGATAAGTCTACATCCTACGATGTGGATATGTTACCTCACATGGCAAGGGATTAGATTTTCAGATGAAATTGAAGTTACTAACCAGGTGACTTTCAAATAAATGAAGAGACTATCCCGGGTTATCTGGGTGGGCCCAGTGCAATCACAGGATCCTTAAATGTGGAAGTGGGGCAGGAGAGCTGGCACCAGAAAAGTGCAGCATGACAAAGATCTGAAAATCCTCAACTGGGTTTGCAGATACAGGAGCCAAGGAACCCAGTACCTCTGAAAGCTGAGAAGGGCAAGGAAATGATCCTGCCATGGAGCCTCCAGACAGGAACACAGCCCTATCAAAACCTTAGTTTTAGTCTAGTGAGTGCCGTTTTGGACTTCTGACCACCAGAGCTAAAGAAGGCAATAAATTTATTATTTTAAGCCACTAAGGGTGGTAGTTTTTCTCAGCAGCCAGAGGAGATGAATAGGGTGTGCCTGTGTCAGGTTGGAGGGCGTGCAGGGGAGGGGACAGGAGACTTCCAGGGAGGGAGGGAGAAAATCTTTGTTTTCCTCACAGAGACCTGCCTTCCAGGCCAGAGCCCACTGTACCAGCTTCCACTGCACAGACCCCTGCCATTTCCCCCCCAGCACCATATGAACGCCCCCAGTGGCTTAATAGTCTGAAGGCCCCAGAGCACTCATTCCCTCTTCTGACCCCTAAAGTCCCCTGCAAGATGGACAGCACCAGCCCATGGGTTCTCAGTGAAAAAAGCAGAAACTGAGGCCTGAAAGGGTATAGCCTCAGCACGGGATGTGGCCAGCGGCCTCACCTGAGAACTCATGCTTCCTGGGAAGGCAGTGTGGTCCTTCCACAGATTCCCCACTGCCAAACAGGCCCTACCAGGTTACTTTCTACATCTGTGCTGACAATGTGGACCCACAGTTGCCAGTGTCATCACAATGACCACCCTCCACCTTTGCCTGTCCCTCCTCCCTGGAGATAGGACCACAAGCCAAAGCCAGTGCTCACCTGACTACAGTTCAGACCCAGTCAGACCGTGGAAGCAGAATTCTTGGGTTCTATTGGTGTCACAATGGTCCAGGGAGGTCCTTGGGCTAGGCTAGGAGCGGTGAGGGGCTGCATTCTACTCCACAGACACAAGTGGCTGCACATTGGGGGCAGAATGGGCAAAGCAGGCTGGGAAATTGCCACATGGGCCAGCCACATGCATCTGTGCACACTGTCCCCTGTGCCCAGAGCACCCAACCTCCACTCAGGGACACATTCCCAGCCTTCCAGACATTTCTCAGTTGTCTGCTATCCTCCAAGCCTTCCTGACCCCATGGATGGAAGTGGCTGTCCCACCCCTGCACCCCTGTACTCTCTCTGTGACACTCCCCCACCAGCCTGGTCAGAGCTTCCTGTGTCTAACCCATCTCCCCCATAAGCCAAAGGCCTCTCTGCCAGCTTGTGGGACCAGGGCTCCAATCTCTGTGCCTGGAGGCAAGGGGTGGGACACTAGGGTGGGGGAAATCAGCTCAGGGCCTGGAACAAGGAAGAACTGGGTGTGACTGACAGCCTTGGTGGAGAAGGGAAAGCCTTGTACCTCTGAACGAAGCTTCCCCTGCTGAAGCCCTCCACCTTCACCCCTGCTTCCTGGGACTATAGTAACAAAGAGCTCTTTTTTCCTCACCCCTGTCCAGGTTGTGACCCAGAGAAGCTCTAGAGAGAACAAGGAAGAGCAGTAAGGGAGGCTGGGCCCAGGTCTACCTGATACCCAGTCAGCAGATGCAGCACGTGCTCAGGACAGCAGCAAAACAGTCTGAATGTTTGTTCCCACCAGAACTCACTGATACGTAATCCCCAGTGTGGTAGTGTGGAAGGATTGGGCCTTTCAGAGGTGGTTGTGGCCTGTGGTTACATTCTGAGGGCCCTAGGCCTCATCCCTGTAAATGGTTGAATGAGTCCTGGATTAATGAGTTTTCATGGGAGAGGGTCTGGTGGCTTTCTGAGAACAGAAGAAATGGGAGTGAACCTACTCAGCCCCCTTGTTCTGCAGAGAGTCCCCACACCAGCAAGAAGGCCCTAACCCCAGAAGGCCCTTCGACATTGGACATGGCAACTTCTACAAATATAAAAAGTAAATTCCTTTTTTCCAACATCCTCTAGCAGTTTAAAAATAAAACAAAAGAAAGAAAAGGAAAAAAATGCTTTCCTTTTTTTGTTCTTAATTTTTAAAAATGTTCCTATTTATTTAGAGACAGAGCCTCAATCAGCCAGGCTAGAGTGCAGTGGTGCAGTCAGCAGCTGACTGCAACCAACTCTTGCTCAAGAGATCGTCCCATCTCAGCTTCCTAAGGAGCTGGGACTACAAGCATATGTCAATACCCCAGGCTAATTACTCTATTTTTTATAGAGATCGAGTCTCACTATTTTGCCCAGGCTGGTCTTGAACTCCCAGCTTCAAGTGATCCTCTCAAACTGCTAAGTGCTTTGGGATTCCCAAAGTGCTAAGAATACAGGCATGAGGCAAGGCCCACAGCCAAATTCATTTCTTTATAAATTACCCTTTCAGGTATTCTGATATAAGCAACAAATAACACAAGCACTAAAATACTTAGATAGATATTAACTGAATTTACTACATTTGAAAAAAGCCACTAAAGTATGAGTCACAGGGAACCATATTTATGGCTAGTTGGTTGTTTACTATGAGTTCAGTATTCACTTATGTATGAGCAGTGCCCTGGAGGCCTCTTGGTGTCTTGGGCATCACATGTTCCATCTGACACTAGCACCCCTCTGATATATGTGGGTCTCCTGAGTAGCTAGTTGTAGAGCCCTCAGGCTCCCTACAGTTCCCCAGACTTAAGCAGAATTATGATTGGGGCTGCAGGTGGCACAGTCTACACCCAGTGGTCATGGGTGAGGCTGTTAACAAGGGTGAGATCACCCCTTTGCTTTGGTCATCTGAGACCTCAGAATACAAACACCATCGTTGGACTCTGAGTAAAGGGGAGCCCAAACAACATAGATTAAATTTCTGATAATCTCAGGGAATTGGAGGTTATAACCTAAAGAAACATAATATTTCTTGCAGATACAGGTTTACAGAGTTAATATTCATACTAGCTAAAAAAGTCAGTTACCTTGGTTAAAAACTATGAGATCATTTTTGTTTCCCTTAATGACAGATTAAGAAGATTAGTAACTATCAGGGTCCTTTCACATATCAGGATTGAATGCTCCCCATTCCCCTAACCGCCAAAGAGCAAAAGCAAGGAGGTAGGCAACCAGGGTCCAATGAGGCCACCATCTCTACCCTGCAGGGCAAGAGCTAGCCCCAAGACCTAGAAGCTACTACATCCAAATGACACTAATGCTGACACTAATGCCTGGATCATCTGGAGACCGGCAAGAGCAAGAGAAACCCCAGAGCTACAGTCTCTCACCTGCAAAGAATCTTGAAGGCAAAAGCAAATTCAGTGCACAGGCTCCCCACTGAATGGCCTGAGGTGGAGGAAACAGAGAAGAGAGGCGGGGGGTGGGGGGGGGGGACCTTCAGTAGCTTCTAGGTCTCGGCAGGCAGAAGTGGGAGCAGGGGTAAGGGCCATGCCTGGCTCAGCATCACCACCACCTCTGTGCTGAACAGTTCCTTCACTGCAGCAGAAGGGAGAGCAAAGAGGAAGGCTAAAGATTCAGGGGAAGGAAGTTTGGGGAGCTGCCATGCGATGACCTCTCCCATCTCTGAAAGGAGGAGAAGGGATCTGCTAGGAGGTAGGGGGAGGGGAAGGATGCCAAATAGAGGTTAGAAATAGCCACTGGTCAGAGCTGGACAATAAGCAGACTAGGATCAACTGGGAGAATTCTGGGTACTGCTAAAGACCCAGTTGAGGAATCTATCATGTAATTCTCTGAAGCAACGGCTAGGAGTGTGGGTGCAGGGAAGGGGAGGACAGACAATTGGACTCACTTGCTGCTGTAGATTTGCTAGTTGGGTACAATTGAATGGTAAAAGGGTTCTAGCATAGGGCATTGGCAACAGAGAGAATCACGTTGTCTGAAAAGAAATTAAAATGATAGCTTCTGTCCTCTAATCTGGGTAGAGAGGACAGTGAGAGGTGGGGAGAAAGCAAAAGGGTCAGGAGATCAGAAGGCGCATGAGGCATAAGGATGGTGCTGTGGAAAGAAAGTTTATGTCTCCCCACTTCACATATCAGAGCACTAACTCCTAATGTAGTGGTGTTTGGAGATGGGGCCACTGGTAGTTAATTTGGCTATGAGGGTGAGTCCCTCAGGATGGAGGGGTGGCCCTATAAGAAGGGGAGAAGATGAGAGGTGTGGTGGCCTGTGCCTGTAGTCCCAGCTACTCAGGAGGCTGAGGTGGGAAGAGCCTCTTGAAGCTGAGAATTTGAGTCCAGCCCAGGGAACGTAGATCCACCTCTAAAAACAAAAAAAGAAAGATCCCAGTGGAGAGTGGTATACAGGAAGGGGGCACTCAACAAAACCTGACTATGTTGGCTCCTGATCGTGGACATTCATTCAGCTTTTAGAACTGTGAAAAAATAAATTTGTTTCTAAGGCACCTGGTCTGTGGTATTTTGGCATAATAGCACAGTCTAACTAAAACAGATAGGAATAATGGAGCAAACAAGCCAGAAAGATGGAAGGCTGATGTGAGAGAGTGAGAACTTTGAATGACAGATTAATTCATGTATTCACTTACATGCCAGACATTTTTGAAACATTGGAGGTGAGGGTAGTAACTGGGGTGTAAGAGAGGACCCTGAGATAGGTAGCAGAGTTTTAGATAGATAAGGCCATATGACCTGGAGGTCCCGAGGTGGGAACAATGAAGAGAGAGACCTGTTACCAGAGGAGGAGTCTCCACAGAGAGAAGGGTAGTGCTTGAGAACCAGCAATGGAGAACAGTGGGGCCACCCCCCTCCCCCACCAACGTCAGCTAAGGCTCAGGAGAGAGTGCACAGCCTGGGAGACACAGGGGATGAGCGCCACCAGCAGAGGGGCTGAGGACCCACTGTGCTGTATTCACAGCCACAGACCCAGGGACATGGTGTTGCGTGCATGGAGGGGAACAAGCTCAGGTGGGGATAGGCCTATGGACCTGGAGTCAGTGAGGCCAGTGCCAAAGGACTGAACAGCTGACTAGGGAGTATCTGACACTGTGGACACAGTGGGTAGGGAACACCAGGTGCTCAGTGCACTGGTCTCAGTCTCACAGGTCCTCTGGCAGGGGGCAGCCACAGGACCCAGCAGTCAGGGTGTGTCTTCTGGGGAGAAACAAAGGAGACCCAGAGCTGAGCCCTGTGCCCAAGTCACAGGCCAGGGCTATAATCATCAAAGGGGCTTCACCTCTTCACTGGTTCTGAGACCTGCTGCTCCCCACTTTTAGCATCATCAACCCACTTCCTCAGCAACAGTTTGTGAGGATAAAGGAGGTGATAATGCTTGCTGTTGATTACTTTATTGTTACAGTGATGTCTTGCCTGGGCCGTGTGCTTCCACTTTTTTGTTTTATTGTTGGGGATTCATTGAGGGTACACAGAACCAAGTTTACACTGATTGCCTTTGTCAGATAAGGACCTTCCTGTAGTTGTGTCCCGCCTCCAAAAGGTGTTGCCCTCTTCTTATACATTTGTCAGATAGAGTGAGATCTTTAAAATACAAATCTTATTGGGCCTTCCCCCAGCTTAAAGGAAAAAGAAATTCAGTGATTATTGTCCTCGGAACACAGTCCAAAATTAGAGATGTGGTCCTCCAAGCCCTACCTATACCTGGTTCCTCAAACCCCCAGAAATCTTCCCAGCTGCAGCACCTGCCACCGAAGTTCATTACCCAGTAAGAAAGCACTTCTGGAGGCCTGCTTACCTTCTCTCCACCTTCCCTCAGCAGGGCTCTCTGCCTTATGTGCTAGACCAGCTGCCTTGTTTAAGGCCACCATGTCCTCTCCTCTTCTCTCTGGCTCTTCTCCCAAGGTTCTGGGGAGCCTTACGACAGCTGCTGTAACTGTGGATCTTTGGGCCCAGAGGGCAGGGCAAGAGACATGGGATCTTCCTGGCATATTGTTGAGTAGGTGAGCAGGTGAGTGAGTGAGGAAGATCCCCAGAGCATATGAGATTAGAACCCTCAAGGCTTAGTGTAAAGGGCACTATGAAACCATCCATTCATTTTACAATGGGAATTCTGAGGTTAAGTATAGCCTAACATACTGAAAGTGAGAACTGAGGCTTGCACCAGCCTCCACAAGGCTAATCGCAGTACTGAGACATGGTCCACTACTAGCATGTCCCCTGAATCTGAACTGTCCTATGTTCAATAATACCCTTTGGAGGACAGGCACAGTTTGGCACATACTGGCCATGGCCTGATCCAGTAGGGCCCCTTCCTGCTGGTGCTCCTCAAGATAGAGTGCAGATCAAGACAGCACATCTTGGCTCGGCGCCTGTGGCTCAAGCGGCTAAGGCACCAGCCATGTACACCTGAGCTGGCGGGTTCGAATCCAGCCCGGGCCTGCCAAACAACAATGACGGCTGCAACCAAAAAAAAAATGGCCGGGCATTGTGGCGGGCGCCAGTAGTCCCAGCTACTTGGGAGGCAGAGGCAAGAGACTCGCTTGAGCCCAGGAATTGGAGGTTACTGTGAGCTGTGATGCCACAGCACTCTACCCAGGGTGACAGCTTGAGGCTCTGTCTCAAAAAAAAAAAAAAAAAGACAGCACATCTTCTCTGCAGCCCAGAGTCTTAGCCACTCACCTGCCATCAGCCACTGCTAAAGGACTACCCAAAAACAGAACAAGCTACAAAATGCTTTTAAATACAAAGAGAAATTGCCCACAATCCTAAGGAAAGAAAAGAAAAAGTCTCCAAAGATTCACCAAAAGTTATAAGTGAATCTTTTTCATTCATGCTTATGTCCATAAAGTGTCCCTTTCAGTCTCTTCCTGGAAGTGATAGTCATTCTACCTCAAAGGCAACAGATGTGCACTTCATAGAGCAAGAACTGGCTTTACCTTGGAAATGCCCTTTGCCCTGCTTCTACCCAGAGATTTGTTGTTGTTTTGCATTTTCTCACAAGTTGGCAGTTTCAGCCCAGGTAATACATTGTGTCAAGAAAGACTTGTGAATGTTCTGCAAGAGGACTATGAGAATGGGTTTCCAGTGGAAAGCTAAATAGAACTTTTGTCCATCAACTGGAAGCTGGGAGCTCCTAGTAGAAAATATTCATGTGATGGGTGGCACCTTGGCTCAGTGGGTAGGGCGCTGGCCCCATATACCAAGGGTGGCGGGTTCAAACCCGGCCCCGCCAAACTGCAACAAAAAATAACCGGGCGTTGTGGTGGGCACCCGTAGTCCCAGCTACTCGGGAGGCTGAGGCAAGAGAATCGCCTAAGCCCAATAGCTGGAGGTTGCCGTGAGCTGTGACACCACAGCACTCTGCCAAGGGTGACAGAGGGATACTCTATCTCTAAAAAAAAAGAAAAAGAAAATGTTTATGTGAAAGAGAGGAGCTGGGCACTTCCATACTGGATTGAGAGACCTTATTCAGCAGCACACATGCCCCACCCCAGGCTGTGTAGGGGAAAGTGAGCAAGTGAGAGGGACACATGTTCTCACATTCTGAGAGAACCCTTCACAAGCTGGGTGCCTGTGGGCAGGGACATGGAAGCCTCTGTCTGGTGGGAGGTTAGCTGGGGCAATGGGGCAGTGGTGAGGTAAGCTCTTTTTCCAATTTTTTTGTGCACAAAGATATACGGTGAAGGTTGAGGGGGTGAGGAGAAAGAGGCAAGGATAAGGTCTTATCTGAGACACTTCTGGGATTGTGGTGGGTGGTGGGCCATTGCGGGGTATGCTGCCTCTATGAGCAAGGCTGCTTGCTCTTGTCCCCATGTCCTATGGTTCCTGGTCATGTCCAAGGGATGATTGGGCCACTCTCTGTTGCTGATGTAGACGTCTAGCTCTTAAGAGACCTCAGTCACAAGTAGTCACTGCTCACACAGGCCAGCCCTGAGCAGGAGGCTGTGCAGTCCGTCTCCTTTTCTTGGGGCATCGACTTAGGGGACCTAGAGGAAACAGAAGCCTGTCACTGGCTGTCCAGGATTGGTCCTCTGCCAATGTCTCTCACCATCTCTGCCCCAAAGTAAGGAGAAAATGACCCAAAGCCAGCCAGACATCTAAGGAGTCAGAAGGTCTTATATTGGCCTCTTAGCAACCATGGACTAATGGTGGGGTAGAGGCCTGGGAATACAGACAAGGGCAGCCACTATGAGGCCCACATCCTGGCTTCAGACAAGCCAGCAGCTCACCGAGGGTGGGGCCTCTGCTCCAGGTCCTCAATGCCGTCCTTCAGGGGCTGGCCACGCGTCTCTGGCAGGAGAATGCAGAGCAAGCCTGCCACAATGGGGAAGCTGCCGATGATGAGCAGGGGCAGGCCCGCGTGGTACTCCTCCAGCAGGATCACCAAAGGTGTGATGATGCCCCCAATCCGTGAGAAGATGCCCACCAGCCCCATGCCTGTCTGCCTAGGGGAGGCCAGGGCAGGCTGAGCATACCTGTTCCCACCTCCAGGCCACAATCTGCCCCAGCTTACTTCCTCGGGACAGCCAACACCCATTCCACAGGGTCCCCAGCTCCTTCCATCCTATCCAGGACTTCTGCTCCTGGCTGCTTCTCCATCCTCCAGGCCTCTCTCTCTGTCTGCTGTACTCCTGCTCACCTGTCAAAGGCTGCACCTCTTGAGCACCCCGTCCCCCTTGAAGTCCATTCACTCTTAGAAGTCATGGCAGGGTCAGAGAATGGCCCACTTCCATTATTTGTCCTCCACCAGCCTGGGGACAACTTGAGGGCTTGGGCTGCATTTCTAGCTTCCCTGGGCCCCACCAGCACTGTTGTCCTGGAGCCAGCCCCCCGAGCTGTTTGTGAAAGGATGATGGGGGTGGTGGAGGGATGGCCAAACCACAGTCTCCAGAGCACAGCAACAGGGG
>CAUYRH010005309.1:0-24663 GCA_963574655.1 Perodicticus potto
CCACCCCCCAGCCCAGCACCCCTGCACTGCCCCCATCCCCAGCCCAGCACCCCTGCACTGCCCCTACCCTGCCCCATCCCCAACCCAGATCCCAAACACATGGGTGCCCTATCCCGTAACAGAGGCTGCTGCAAGTACTACATTTATCTTTATATTTATAAAATTTTTAAAAATTATTTCCTGATAAATTGCAAATTCATATTTGAATAGAAACTGAACACAAACAGCAATTCTTTTTCCCTGTACCTCTGTGTTACGGAAAATCTCAAGCTTGTACAAAGGCAGGAAAAACTGCCCCGAGCAGGGCTGCTCCAGCTCAGTGGTTCTTGCTTTTCTTTTTATTTTTTTAAATGTACAATTCATCACAGACTGATAATTTTATAAATAGTGAATTCCTAGAAAAAATGAGATTAAAAAACAAAGACAGAAAAAAATTCAAGTCTAATTAATTTATTTTTAGGTTTAACAGATGTAGAATCACTCCGTCAAATTGATGTGTCTCTCACTTTCTGTACTCACATCTTCACAGACCAATAGCAGTTCACACATGGGCACCTGCCCCAGACCACACCTTGAGCAGCACTGAGACGCCCATGTACCCAGCACCCAGCTGCAACAATTCAAGTCCTGACCAATTTTTAATCTTCTGCACCTCTACTCACTTCCCTTTCCTCCTTCATCATTTCAAGCAAACCCCAGACACATGTCATTTTATCTGTAGGTCACAGTCATATTCTTAAGCAGGGTCCATACATGGCACTGGAGAGACAAACCTGAGCCCACCTGGAGAACCTCAGGGATGGGCCACCAAGGGGTCTGTTTGCACCTGGAGATGCTGGGAAAGGATGCCCATAGGACTGGGCCGAGAGAAGCCTTTATACACGTAAGGTGACCCAGGGCTCCTGTGCCTTCAGCCATCCTCTTGTGGGCCTATGTGGTGATGCTGAAGCTGGGCAGGAGCACAGAGCTATCACCTGCATATCAAGTGCAGTGTTTTTCTGAGCACAGGGGACCTTCTTCCCCCCTTTCCCACCCTCCCTGGTAATTTCCAGAATTGGGCAACTTTGAGGTGAGCTGGAGCTCCAGGTAGGGAGAAAGCCGGAGAAAACATTTTGTTTCATTTAAAACAGACCTATCACAACTTTCCAGGTTAGTGTGATTTGAAGTCATTGTTTACATTTAATCATCTTTTCTGAGGTCATCTCTGTATGCTGTGCCTCCCTCGCTCAAGGCCTGGTGTATTTCAGACATAGGGACACAGCACAGATGGATTGTTTAAACCAAACCGAGGAAGATAACGGTTAGTGAGGGGGTGGGAGAAAAACAACACAGATGCTCACCCTGCTACCCTGTGCTGGCCTGTTTATCTTATTAGAGATTTTTGACTTTTTAAGAAGCACTTTTACTGCTATTCCTTGTCCTCAATCCTACGAAGATTTGCATTTAGTAGACAGGCCTTAGTAAACATTATGGAAATATTAAAAGTTCTGTCAAAGAATTACTTGTCGAGAACATAACCTACATGGAATGAACCTGGATGTTTCAGTAGTTGAAAATGCTAAATCGTATTATTTTTATTTTCTCTTTTAAACATTTAGATGGCTTTAGTGTTTTAGAGTGATTTCAGATACAAGTTGAGCCAAGTAGAATTATTTTAGGAGGAATTTCTACATAGTCCTCAATATAGTGTTTTCTTACTATTTCCACTATAGCAATAGCCTCTGAGCAGTTGAACCGTGCGAGCAAGCACCATCACTAACTAAATCCTCTTTTCCCTGTAAGTTTCCTGTCTTCCCCATGCACTCCCCACCAGTGCGTGGAGCTTTATATGGGACCCTCAGTTGCCCTACCATATCCATATCATTTCTCTTGTGGGCCACTCGCCTCGCACACCTTTTATCCTATTTTAACCATGTTAGAGTGACCATCCAGTCCCTAGCTCTCACCTAGGAAGCCAATCTTCAAGGGAGCAGATCACTCCAGGCATGAGTAATGGGATAGAAAGTGTTTCATCTCAGTGGGTTGCCAATTTGAATCTGGCACAGGGCAGCAGTGATTGAAATTCATCACTGCATGGCAGGGAAACGCGCCTCCCTCCCCACCCTGAGGCCCTCTAAGTCTCTGCCTGGGTCAGGTGATAGCTGTCCCTGCCACAGCACCTCCCCTACTGTTTCTATTAATTGACAGCTGGGCATAAGAAAGGACCTAGAAAACATAAATGATTTTCATCACACACTGCAGAAGTCAGCCCCAAAGATCTTTTTTGTCTTTTTTTTGAGACAGTCACCCTCAGTAGAGTGCTGTGACATCACAGCTCACAGCAACCTCAAACTCTTGGGCTCAAGGGATCCTCCTGTCTCGGCCTCCCAAGTAGATGGAAGTATAGGTGCCCACCATAGCACCCAGCTATTTTTAGAGACGAGGTCTCATTCTGGCTTAGGCTGGTCTCCAAAACATGAGCTAAGGTGATCCACCAGCCTCAGCCTCCCAGAGTGCTAGGGCCCCAAAGGTTCTTTATTTTATTTTATTTATTTATTTATTAAGACAGAGTCTTACTATGTTGCCCTCGGTAGAGTGCTGTGGCATCTCATTTCACAGCAACCTTAAACTCTTGGGCTTAAGCGATTCTCTTACCTCAGCCTCCCAAGTAGCTGGGACTACAGGAACCTGCCACAATGCCTGGCTATTTTGTTGTTGTTGTTGCAGTTGTCACTGTTGTTTAGCTGGCCTGGGCCAGGTTCAAACCTGCCAACTTGAGTGTATGTGGCTGGCGCCATTACCACTGTGCTACAGGTGCCGAGCCGGCCCCAAAGATTCTTAGTAATATCTCCATGGTCAACCAGTATAAGTTACGGATAAGAGAGAGGACATTTTCCTGACCAAGCTCATTCTTCATGCAATGGACCTGGAAGATTCTTTTCTTAACTTGAATGAGGCATTTTAACCTGTGTGTTTGCATTCTGAGAGTTACTGTGATGGAAGTTTTTTATTAAATGAATCATCATGGCCCATCTGCGTGAGAACTGTGATCAGGGAAGCACAAAATGTGGCTGAATTAACTGAGTGGTCATATTAAGTAAAGACCGTGGATCAAGTTGCCCTACACTTACCTTGGGGGTGGCTCTGTGTGCCAGCCTGTCCTTTCCTTCCTGGCCCTCCCAGGGACTCGGGGATGACTGTGACTCACCCTGCCTTCAGGGAGCTCCCAGTCTGGGTCCAGTACTAACCAGGCGGGGGCTTGCGCTGGCCTGCGGGTAGCACCAGCCCAGTTGCTGGAAAAACAGCAACCCTGGGATTAGACCTGTTTCTGCAGAATTCCTGGGGTGAGAATGTGTTTGTATCACAGGCCTTGCTTCCTATCCAAGAGAGGGAGTTTGAATACAATCGTTTGTCACATTAAACAATATGAAATCTGCTTTGAACATAAACAGCTCCTACCCCTGCTTCCCTACCGGTAGATGCCCCATCATTTCAGTCCCTCTGTTCTTTGTCTGAGCTTGTAATGTCCAGAGATTTACAGCGTGAACCCTCCCATGAAATGTTTTTGGGGACTGCATCCACCCTTCATCTTCCCTGAGAAATCACACTTTTAGAGTGATCAATGCCTGTTTTCTTTCTTTTTGTCTGATTGATTATTAGTGATACACTGCTTAAATCTTCACTAATGAATTATTTGGAGGCCACCATTTGTATTGTATGCATTTGATTTCTCCACATTTTCCCTTTGTCCTTCTACAAAGAAAAATGACGGTTTATTTAACCCCTCCCCCTCAGAGCTCAGTGATGCCCTGCTTTTTCCTGGGCTATGAGCTCTCAGGAAGATGTCACTCGCTGGCATTCAGTTACCCTTTGAATTGCCCCTTTTCATGGCCGCTGTTCCTCCCTAGTCCAGCTGTAATCACCATCTGATGGACTGTTATGGATACTGTTTCACTTGTGCATCTGCTGCGTTAGGAAATTGCATTATTCTCCCAGCACCTGCTAGATTTTCCCCAGCTTAATTGTTTCCCAGCCCCTTTCTAAACTTGGTAACTCTCACTGCCAGTGGTTAGACTTCACTTGGTAATATTTGAGGTTGGGGTGTGGGGGATGTGTGGTAAGTGTGTTTTTAAAATCAACTCTTTGGCATCTCCTTGGTAGAAGTTTCTTGAAACATAAATCCATGTTTTTCCTGATCATAATCAATGTGACTGCGAGAGAAATATTTTCTTGAAAGGAAAGTAACTGACTTTAAATCACCACCATGAGTCAAGTTTACTTTCTTAAGCCGCCTCTCAACTCATGTTAATGCTACCTGTGGCAAATGCCTTTCCTTCTATTGATAGTGAGCCCTCTTCTCTGAGATTCTTAGAGTAATTTATGTAAATTCCTTTATGGATTCCTTTTCAAATTCAGACCATACAAGTTCTATGGTCATTGCTTTCTAGGTTAATATATTATGCTGTACATAGGGTTACTCAGAATGATTTAATCAACCAGTGATTTATTCTCATTATTATCATATTTTCTCCCTCTTAGGAAGGTTACAAAGTAATAAAAATAACAAACACTACCACTGTTGTGACCAGCACACCCTGAGCTCTTGCTAAAGGTTTCCCAGGGATTTTATCATTTAATCCTCACATCAGTACTTGTAAATAGTTACCGCAATTGCCATCCCCAGCGTACCTGAGAAAACTGGCTTTCAGGAGGGCAGGTAAATGACTTGTCCAGAGGCAAATTAATTAACAGAACTTCAAACTCAAGCAGTTGGTTGCTCAAACTCCTACCTTTTGCCTTTAACCGTGTATGAACTTTCTTACCTAAAGGGCTAAAGTACTTGTACCATGACTCATAAGGAAACCCAACCACAGACAAAGAAGCTGGCTTGACACAGATCTTTTGAACCTCCCAGACCATTGGCAGCAGGTTCTTAACCTAAAACATGACCCATATGAAAGTGGCTTCCCCCAGTGCAGTCTGAATCTTCCTCTTGGCTGAGTCACCTGCTCTTGGGTTTGGTCTGGTACCAGCCTGACCCTGCCTGGGCTCAGCTGGGGAAGAGCAAATATAAAGGTCCAGGTTAATGTACCATGGTCTGGGGGACACCAGCTGACCCCGGCTGTCTGCTGTCCTCTCTCTCCCACTTAAATCAGTTTGTTGTTACAAACCTTTTGGAATTATGTGTTGACTGCAGGGAAAGGACGAAAAATACTGTGACCCTATACATAGGTCACATGGCACATGGCTTCACAGTGTCCTTAGAAAGTGCTCAAGTCACTGCTCTCAGATGAGTGACTGAAGATTTTTTGGTGGTAGGGGGTGGGCAGGATGTGAGTTAGTGACTTCATCAACAAGTCCTGGAAATTGTTGAGAAATTGGGTTGTGATAGGTGACAGCACAGCGAGGGCTCCAGGGTGTGATGAGAGAAGGAACTGGGTTAAGGAGTGCCTTAACATCACAGGATTGTCACAAATCAATCCTACACCTTATCCTCACTTTCTAGAACAGATCTTGTAGGACAGTCTCTCCCCACACCCAGCTTCAGCGGCTTCCTTGTGATATAAATCATTACCACCCTGCAATCCACCCATTGCTACTGTTCACAGAGTTCTGCAACCATCACCACTGTCTAATTTTAGAATGTTTGTCATCCAGAAGAAGCCCGTGTCCACTGGCGTCACCCCCTCCTCCCCATCCTTAGGCAGGTACTGATCTACTTTCCATCTCTGTGAACCTACCTGCTCCAGGCCTTCCGTACACGTGAATCCCACGAGGGGTGGCATTTTCTGACTGGCTCCTTTCGCTTGGCCGTTTTCAAGTTCATCTGGGTGGTAGCGCCTAGCTGCCCTTCATCATTCTTTATTGCTGAGCACCCTGCCATATGAATAATGCTACAGTTTATTTTTCCATTCAACTGTGGATGCACATTTGAGTTCTTTACAGTATTGGGCTATTATGGATAATAGCTGTGAAGATTCACTACAGGCTTTGTGTGTCTTCATTTCTCCTGGGTGTGTATACTGAGGGGGAGTTGCTTGGTCATATGGCAACTCCGCGTGTGATATTTTGAGGAACTACCAAACCACTTTCCGATGGCTGTACCGTGTCGCTCCTTTCATCCTGAGATGGGCCCCAGCAGTCTGGCTGCTGAGCCGTAGGCGCTGGTGCACTCCAGGCGACTGGTCGGCAGCCGACTGAACTGTTCCTCCACTCTCGGGAGGATGGAGCGCCTCACACACACTTGTGAGATTACACCACTACTTAGAGCCCCAGTTCCTTTGAAAGAAGATTTTTTTTCCTAAAATAAAATCTCTCCTGCTCTTATTTTCTCTGCTTCATTCACCCTTTTTGAGGCAGCAGCCTCCTGTGGTCCAGCATGGACATTTGGGAGGGTTCAGGCTGCAAAGAATATCCCTGTCCAAACCCAGGAGTGAATGGAGGACTTTCCGGTCTTGTTAAGCCGCCGGTGTGACCTTTGTTCAGTGCCCCCTCAGTAACGTCATTGCTCTTTAAAAGAGGCACCACCACTCCCAACAGAAAAGGGAGGAACCCGAGGAGGCTTCCTAGAAGCTGATCTGCTGTGCTGGGAGGTGCAGAAGCACCCCAGGGAGCCCGGCGCCCTGCAGAGCCCTGGCCCAGCCGCCTGGGCAGATCTGCCTCGGGGTTGGAACGGCCTTCGCAGCTAAGTGGCTTCTGCAGAATCCGTCTTTGGGGAGGAGAGCGATAGCGATAGAGGCACCTAGGCGAGGCTTTGTGTATTTTAAAGTAGCGGGAAGACAATTAGAGTGGCAGATGCTCACTAGCAGTATGTGTTTATGGCAGAAATTTTAGGGAAAAAAAATAATAGAGCAAAATCAACCAAGCCTGCAATCCTCCTATCTGTACATAACCTTCATTAATGTTTTGATATTTTTACCTCTAGGTTATTTCCGGGGGGGGGGCATGTATGTACAATTAAATATGGGGTCATATGCACATGTGCTTTGAAATAGGCCCCTCACTGAAGATGTCACAAACAAATTTCCGTGTTTCTAGGTGTCTCAAAGTGTGGTTTTAATGGGCCTGCCGTTTTCTGGACAGCAGGCACTCATGCCCAGTGAGCTTGCTCTGTGCCCGCCCTGCACTGCAGGCTGTCACAGGTCATTTTGTTTCATTCCTGCCGAGTATGGTGTCACCTTCTCCATCCCCCAGTAGGGGAAACAGAGGCTAGGAGGAGGATGTGTGGGGGTAGGCACGAAGCCACTCAGTCCCCGCCTCCCGTCACCCTGCAAATACACTCTGGCTGGGTTTTGTCTGCACCCAGGTGCAAAGTGGGCAAGCCCTGGGGCTTTTCCAGTCAACTACAGTTAATTAAAGCTGTGTGGGTCACTTCAAATCATGATCTGTGATCTCGATCCCATAAAATGTACAATTTCATTTGATGTAATCAACAAAACTCAGTTTCCATCCAAAGGTTAGATTCCCTGTCCCTGTGCGGAAGCTCGAAGCCTGCGGCATGTAGGACCCACAGCCGGGGAGGTGGAGGGGTCTCTTTTCTCTTCCCAGGCCCTGTGCCTTCCTCTTAGCATGGATGCAGCCGATTCGCAGGTCCTGCCTTCTTTTGTTTATAGCCTGTTAAATTCTTCTGTATTGCAAGTCCTTCTGAAATTGGGGACATGCGGGAAGAAACATTTGGGAGGCAGGCGAGTCTGAACTCAACCATTACTGTCACTTTTGTCACAAGACAACCATTGACCCCACATGTTTACAGTTTCTTTAGGGCCGGGACTGTCCCCAGCATTCCTGTACCGCAAGCCACGCAGTTTGACGCCTAAGTCTGATTTGCCCCTCAAAGTGGCCCTGTAGGAAGGACCTCCGTAACAGATCATCCTCTGAGAGTCAGCAGACACTGCCAGTGCTGGCCACTGTCCTTCAGCTCACCCAGCTGCAGCTGGGGTGCCCATTGTACCCTTTAGATTCCTCAGGTGGGGAATCTCATTGACTGTGTCCATTAACGGGGGGACTTGGGAAACTCTGGGGGGGCTACCGACCATCATTGCAGTTTGAGGCAATCGGCAGGCACCCTCACCTCTCCTCTTAGGGTCGGGTCCCTGGGGCTGAGAGCACATCAACAGTACTCCCAGGGGAAGTCTCCAGAAAATCTTCTATCCATTCTTCTAAGCCTTTTACGTCTTCATTGGAAATTAGGGGTTTAAAAGTCATTTAACTGGCGCTGGCCCACTTTACAGACGGTTTTGCTCCTTTGGCGTGCAGCAGCCGCTGTCTCCACGGCGCAGTCGTCTTGCTTGAATTAACTTGCCCGTGGCCGTGCGGCTGCTGAGTTGAGGTCCCAGGCTCAGCGCCTGAGACTCACCCTTGTGGTATGTAGCCAGGTCCCTCTTGTTGGCCATTGAAATTCTTATCCAAATCTTTCTCGTAAACAACACCACCATATTCACCTTTATTATTTTTTAGTACATTTGTGATTATTTCTTTAAAACTAAATCCTAGAACTAGTACTGCCAGGTCAAAGGTATAGCTATTATCTTTAAATCAAACAGCATAAAGCTATAAAATTTGGAAATAAGAACTTACAATTCCTGATTTGTCCATTTTCTCTTGGCAATATGTTGCTTTATCTAAGTCACATACTGAGTTCAGAGAAGCCTCATTTTTATCAACAGAAACAGATGTTAAGACAGATAATCTGGTATACAAAATGAGAAGGTTTTTGTTTTCCTCTGAGTCAACTGAGTCTCAACTTTAAGCGACCATTCCACCTGATGGGAGTAAAAGTGACCTCCATCAGTTCCAGGTAAATTTAGCCATTTAATGTTGACACTGAGTCCATGTGGGAACTGTCCCTCTTCTTTTATTTTGGAGGCATGGGGAAGACATACAAGCTCTCAGGAGGCCTTGGACATGCAGTGCCTTGGCATCTTGGAGGCAGGGAAGAGTTGTCCTGAGTTTCAGAACATCAGCCTTTGTCCTCAGGCATCCCCGCCACAGCAGGACTCTGCTTCCCATCCTAGTCACTGTGTGACCTGCCGCCTCCCCTCCTTGCTTTGGACTCTCCCTCAGCCATTTCCCTGGGCTGTCCTCAGGACACTGTGGCAGAGGCATCCTCCTGGGGCACAGTCTCCTTCAGACTCATATTCTCCAAAGTTGCTCCTTTCCTCCCACTTTTCTGACCTTAGCCAGTGGGAAGGGGAAGGCTGCGTTGCATTTGTTTTTCCCTTGGTCTGCTGTTGCCGTATGTTCTGAAATCTATCATTTGAGACATCAACTCTGACTTTTGATGCACAACAGACAGGCTTTGAGACCCGAAAATCTTCTTGCAACCATTACCTGCCTTGAAATGAAAAATCATAGAACTGTCCCATTTGTACTCCTGGGATGTGTCCCCAGGCTGCTGCCTGAACCATCAGGAAGGACTATGGGTGAACAGGGAGGGACATCGTGGGAATAACATCCATCTGCTAACATAAAGGTGGCAGCTCACTCCCAGTGCAGTGACAGCAGCAATACGCTGGACTGCAGACCAAGGAGGCACCTGTGGGCTGGGTGGCTCCCTCTAGCCTCTGGAAGAATTATAAGAGTACGACTCTCTTTGTTACAAAGAGATTTGACATCAACAGATGCATGGATCATAAAGTATAGTGTCTTAAGTCTAGCTTCTAGATCTTTTCATTAAAACTTTGTGGTCATATCCTATTAATAAATTCCAGTTTTATTTTGTGTGTGTGTGTGTGTTTTTGAGACAGAGTCTCAGTTTGTCACCCTCAGTAGAGTGCCAGGTTGTCATAGCTGACAGCAACCTCCAACTCTTGCCTCAGCCTTCCAAGTAGCTGGGACTATAGGCTCAATGCCTGGCTATTTTTTGAGATGGGATCTCACTCCTGCTCAGGCTGGTCTCGAACCTGTGAGCTCAGGCAATCCACCCGCCTCAGCCTCCCAGAGTGTTGGGATTACAGGCATGAGCCACTACACCCAGCTAAATTCCAGTTTTAAAAAACTTTCTTGGACGTTTGCACTCGATTGTTTATCAAAGCTCAATTAACAATCACTAAGATGTGGAGATGTGGAAACAATCTGAATGCCCACCAACCTAGGAATGGATTAACAAACTGTGGTATATGTATACCATGGATACTATTCAGCCATAAGAAGATGGAGACTTTACATCTATGTATTAACCTGGACGGAGGTGGAACACATTCTTCTTAATAAAGCATCATAGGACTGGAAAAGCAAACATCCAATGTACTCAATACTAATATGAAGCCAGTAGATGATCTAATATATGCCCACACAAAAGAAAAACTCCATTGAAGTTTTTCAGAGGAGAGGGAAAGAGGGAGGGGGAAGGAGAAGGAGAGGGGACTTGTGTGCTCGAGCTTAATGGGCACGTCGGGGTGTACAGCACATCTCCTGGGTGCGGGAGGTAGCTTCAAAAGGGACTCTGCAAATGCGAACATTGTAGCCTAGTTGTTTGCACCCTCACATTATCTTGGGGGAAAAAATAAACTTTCTCGGAAGAAGTGAGAGATCAGAAAAAGCGACCCAGAACCTAGAGAGGCTTTATGTTCCAATTGAGCTCAGGTGGACTAAGTCCACAATTTAGTGATTTTCAGAAAGCAGCCGGAGTCTATTTGTGGTCATCATTGACACATTCACCAATCCAGAGTTCGTCGGAGGCAGAGGGTTAAATGAGCCTTGGCAGCTGCAGTTCGGGCTTGTCTGAAGACAGGTGCTCCTGCCCTGGGCTGCCCCTGTGCGCTTGGCTGAGGGACCACAGTTTGAGGGAGCAGTTCGCCCTCCACTGGAGAGTCCTCTGGTTAGAGAAGCAGCTGAAGGCCACGGTCCTCAGTCCTCAAGCTGCCACCCTCTCTGGGACTGAAGCACTGTGAATCCCCACATATCAAAACCCTGCGGTGAATGTCCCCTCAAGACCGCTGAGCTTAGTCAAGATCACTGACATCATCATCTCCATAGTAACCAATTTAATAAGCAGGAAGAAAACAAAAAAGATGACTTGAAAACAGAGGAAATAGAATAAATAAGGCATGAAAATAGCATGGGAGTCATAAAGGATTTTTATTGCTGCGACATCAAACGTGACGCAGCCCCGGCAGGGAGGCCCGAGCCGCCGGTAAGCTGGAACCCCTGGCAATAAACACGAATTATATGCTGCACCAGCGCCCCTACTTCTCCTGACACTCAGTCACACCCGGGTTTTGTTTGTTTTGTTTTTTTCATATAGTTCAGTGCATTGAAATTACCACCATGGTAGTCACTGTAATTGTGGGGTTTATGGTAATTTATGTATTTAAGCTAAAGGAACTCTGCTTCTGGGCACCAGAGGAAAGCTCCACTCAGCAGAGTCACCCCGGCTCTCGCCCCCGCTCACCTATCCTCAGGATGGGGCTCCCGGGGAACCGGATTCACAAACTGCAACTGAGCAGGACCCAAAGACGGTCTGAAAGTACCCACAGAATTCTGTACCATAGACAAGAATTTTAATTTGTTTATCACATGGCATCTATCCCCACACACTGGGTCTCAGGTCACTCTGTGATGGGACTGGGGCTGGTGGCTTCTAACAGCTCCCTGCTCCCCTCACCCGCGTGGGCAGGCGGAAGGGACAGCCTGCAGGGCCCGCGTCCCAAAAGGAGCTCCAGCCCCCTAAGTCATGGAATACATTTTATGACTACCCCCATACACACACAAAGAACACACGATCACCAACCAAATATGACTCTAGAGACGCGCTGCTCACCATCTTCCCACGCTCTTCCCAGGGAGCTGAGCGAGCAGGGTGACAGCAGCCTGATTCTGGAGTTCCGGGCCCACCCTGGCTTCTCAGGAGCCAGATCACACCATCAGAAGCCAGATAGGTTAGTCCCTATCTGAAGCCAGTTCCCCACCCCAACAATGTTTTTACAGGCTTGTTGCCTTTCCTCCCCCAACTCTGATACACACTACGCCTGTGCCCTTTCAAATCAGAGGGGACCTTCTGCCCTCCTCCACCCCACCTGTGTTGGCCATGCCCTGCTTCCCAGACGGGCTCTTCCTCCTGACCCGGCCCAGAGCCTGCTGCGGTGGGTGGTTGGGAAGCCTGCAGGTGGACTCCTGGTCCATGCTGCTCACTCGCTAGGTCAGCGCTCTGTGGTCTGTATTCTGCAGTGTGGCCATAAGAGGTGGACAGATTTCTGCCACGGGGGGGCTTGCCTTGTAGTGGGGAAGCCGACAGTGAACAGGCAAGGATTGGTGTCAGGCAGCAGCAAGTGTTGTCCAGGAGAGAGCCCAGGGAGGTGGGGTGAGGCGGGTGTGATCTCTCCCAGAAGGGTAATGTAAGCAGAGCCCTGACCTCTGGGGCAGACCAGGAGGAGGAGCTGATGCCACTTGTTCCTTCAAACCCCTCAGAAGCCACATCAGCCTCTGAGCCTGCCCCTCCCATGGACACGCTTCCCCATACAAGTGTTCTAACTTTTCTTTCATAATGATTTTTAAAGAATTTCATGCAAGAAGCCCATCACATGCAATTAAAACATTTTAAATATGTTCTTACAATAAATCGTCCCATTCTATTTCACCTTCCATGCTTGCTCAAAGCATGACTACTGCAAAGTATGGCTTTAACTTCCTTGAAACTACAATTTCGGTTTTTGAAAAAAGGGAAAAGGGTGGGGGCGGGGGGAGAAAAAGCAAATGAGTGGACTCAGATAACAGCTTGAATTTCAGGTATCTACATGTTTGGAAAAGGTGAAATACTTTACTTTGGTGGCAGTTGGCCTCCCAGGAATTCCTGGGGAAGACATTGTATCTATTTAAGAAAAATGACAATGTAACTGCCATTTTGAAGGCTCTACCTGACAGATGTGTAGAGTATAGAAATCTATGTATTATTGAATAATTCTTTTTAATATGCTCAAGAATACGCAATTTGTAAGCCTGTTTACGTTCTCACCATCTGGGTGCATTCTGTCACCCATCTGTTTCGTGTAATTATGTAATTATCAATATAAGAAAAGAATAGGTGATATAATTAACAAGAAAAACTAATCCACACTGAAGGGTAAAAATGACATGCATCTGTTGAATGGCTTTTTGTCTCTCTCCCTTCATTGTTAACTGTTTTTTTCACACCCTTCGGGAGAGCTGTTTCTGCCATGGTGTGTGCAATCTCTCTCTCTCCCTTCCCCCCACCCCCCAAAAACACTTATGTGGCAATAGAGCATTTCATAAAGTATTATGGGAGCCAACACAGCCTGGAAAGAAATGAGCAAGGCCTGCTCGGAGTTACTCATTGATTCGGTACCTCTGGGACAGCCCTGATACTCACTTCCAGAAGATGTAGTGTAGCAGCTAGAACTCTAGGAAATATTTTAATTAATTAGTGACAGATGGAAGGACAGGGCAGTGGGTGGCCTTTCCATAGGATAGTGGATAGAGAAACTCCTTCAGAAAAATTCCCACACTTGGCGATTTTGTTTTAACCTCAAGGCTCGAGTGCTGTATGCGTTTCCTAACAACGCCACAGTCCCACCAGACCCAGTTAACGCCCACACGACCCCACTGAAGTCCGTCCTTGGAGTAGCTCCCTGGTGGAGTAGAAACATGCGAGCGTAGCGGGGACAGTGGGAGTGGCCACCCCACCTCTGCCTGACCAGGCCAGTGCTAAGTCCCTCCGTGACTTGGAACCAGCAGCACATGTGTGTTCAAGGAGGGCCGTCTCAGTGACCTTTTGATTCCTGGGTTGCCCCCCCGACCCCCACCCCAGGTCTTTCTATGGATTCCTCCCCTCAGTTCTCCAAAGGAGCAACCTTCTCCATGGAGGTTCCCCCAGCAACTGAGGAAACCATTGCTGGAGGTGCATGGTCTCGATGAAACCTTGGATTTCAACCCCAGAACACACAAAAAAGAGGCAGCAACCCCACCACCACCACCCATTTAGACAATAGTCGCTAGAGAGACTGAGGCGTAAAACCTCAACGTGTCCTTCCCCTGATTCAGAAGGGGGCAGGGCTCACAGCCCGGCTCCTGTGGTGTGGGGCTGAGCGTCTTCCCTCCTCTCTCACAAGGACCCCGCCTTCCGGAGGCTGTACCTGCTTCCCGGTTTGGGCAGGGGGTGGTTCAGAGAGAGAGATGGTCTGGGGAGGGCCCGCAAAGCTGCAGAGGCTTTTTAAGCAACAGTTCTCACCAAGTAATGAAATCTCTTATTCAGTCATGTCCTAACTACTGCCTAGGACTCTTTAAACACCACCACTCCCTTACTCCAGGGCTCAATTTGCTCTTGCTAGGGGATAATTCTGCGTGTGGAAATCGTGTTGTTTTAGAGATCTGTCCTCGATCCGCCCTCGTCATGGCATCTTGTGACCGCCTCCTGAGTGCATGGTCTCTGTCCAAGCTTTGCTTCTGATGCATCTCTTGTCTCACACAAGGAAAGCCATGGCTTCTCCACCTTCATTTCATTGTCCATGTCCAAGCAAATAAAGAACTAGTTCCCGCCTAGATTTCCCTTTGTTTCTTTGAACCAAGCAGTATTCTTTGATGACTCCCTCATAAAGCTAGTCACAGTCCCCATTGTATCTGTATTTTGAATTGTTATTTCTGGGGATTTTTTTTTTCTTAAAGCAGTGGATGCTCATAGGAGCAATGTACAGGAGAGAATGGCTGGCATGCTTTAGGGGGAGTATTTTAACAGAACAAGTATTGGGGACAGTTGTGGCTAGATTACTCAAGGGATTATTCTTTTTTTATTTTATATTTGTTTCCTTAATCCAAAGTTAAAATTATTTAATTGCAACCATAACTGGCTGATCCATTATGGATTTTAAAGAGAAGAATACCATTTGATTCCTAAAGAACCTTTCTTTTGCCATTTCTAGTTTTGAAAATGTTTTAACAATGATTTCTTTCTCAAGAAACATTTCAGGTATTTTTTTTCAGTATGTCTTGAACAAAAGAGCAGACGGTGATTGTTCCTCAAGAGAAAATCATTACAAAATAGCTATTCACATATATATATTATATTCAACTACAAAATAAAAATCTAAAACTCCCTGTATTCTATACCGAACCTTAGTAAAAGTCATTAAAGCTTAGACTAAATGGTTTTCATTTAACCCTCAAAAGTGGCATTAATTTTTCAAGTGGTAACTGTTGCTTAAGATGCTATTGTGCCTGTGTGATAAATGCTTAATGATTCACAGTACATGCATGGCTTAAGATCCATTATTTATTGCACCTTTGCTTGCTTGGCAAAGGTGACAATTTTATAGCCCCAGCAGTCATGCAAACACATTTATACCAAACCAATGACTGATAATAAATTTCCTTACTGTAAATGTCAGTGGGTTTCGTGTGTCGCTGCCATTACATCTTGTTTGGAAGCTGAACGCTACACAGTTATGGGAGGCGCCAGATGGTGTCATTAACACGGACGCTGGGACTGTTTACCGCTGACGTGCGTGTGAGAAATTAAAAGTATGTGACCTATCTTTACACTGAAGCGTGATGTCAGTGGTGAACGGGTGTTAATTACGACGCAATATGCTTGCCTAGTCCCTCTCGTCCCCCTCAGAGGGGGTGTAGGGATCTTCTGAAAAAATGATTCGTTTTCGCACATGTACAGGGTGAGCAAAAGGGTGAATTCTCCCAAGGACTCCTGTTTGATTGTGTGTTTGGGATCCCAGACACCCTGGCTGTCACAGCTGTGGTCAGGTGGCTGCTACCCTGTGAGCAGCCCCTCCGTCAGCACTTCAGGCTTGGCGGGGCCTTCTGTGCTGATTAAGTACAGCAGTTGTTGCTGTTTGTTTGTTTGTTTCATAACTTCAGCTATTTCAAATACTATTTTGGAAAAGTTTCCATTGAAAGCATGGAATTGGTGTTCTTAAAAAAATGATATCAAGATGATCAGGAATTTATTCAAAGAATGAGAAGGAAAACAGTGGAAATATTCTGTACCCATTTCTTTCATGCAGAGGGCTCTTTATTTCTTAAAAATTAGCAGTTAAGACTAAGACCTGTATTTTCCCTGATCTGATGTGAAATACCTGAATGACTAAAATTTAGTCCGTGTGTTTTATTAAGATATATCTCTACCTGGTGCTCAGCAATGGCCATGCCTATTATTGTATTTCAGCTACCTTCCTGTTGAGTTTTCTGCTTGGCTCTCTTTTCATTTCAATTTAAACAGAAAGTGGATTTGTTTTATTCCTCCTTCCAAATCCTTCACTTAAACCAAGAGGCTGTTCCATTGAATCCGACCAAATTCCTTTGAACTTGTTTTAGCCTTGGCATACACTGTAGGAATTTTCAGAAAGGCTTATTCTTTCAAAACAATCATTGTGCATTGCTTTTACAAAAGCCCAGCAAGCCTTTTGGTGTGCAAGATTTTAAAGTCATGTGAAAGAGAATACAAACCATTGTTTGCATTGAGATGAAAGAGACATGCCTCATTTCTTCAGACTAGATCAGAGATGCAACTGGGTGGTAACAGAAATAGTGAACCTAATTGACAGACTGGGTGTATGGAGGGAGGCAAAACAGCCATGCCTGTCAGCTCCCTTAGAGGATGTGGAAGTGTGTGTTTGAAATATCCAGGGCCAGAATTGAAGAAAGGATGGGGAGACAGCAAGACTGAAAAGTTGTATCTGTGAAACAGCACTCACTTTGGGCAGAAGTTCTCAGAAAAATGAGTTTTCTGCCTCTACTGTCATTTTCTTAGCAAATGAACCAGATGCCTCAGCTAGCAGAGCAAATGGCCATTACCTAACCTGTGCAAACAGCTTATTCTCTGCAAAAATAGAATTTCTCATCTTATTCTCTGTCCAGAGATTTACCAAGTAATACCGCCTCCTGGGAGGTGCTGGTATGTAGACAGTGAGCATCAGCTTCCCCCCCCACAGCCTCTGTTATGACCCCACACCCCACTTTTGCCCCTTTGACATCTGCTTCCTGTGCTGTCCATGGACGTCCATGCAGCCTTCTCCTGCCTGTCCAAGGCTGTGCTCAGGACCTCAGTCTGCAAATCCATTCACAGGTAGATCTGTACTTCAGTGGTTGCTACCCTTCCAAACCCTTGCCCTGGCTTTCCCTCTGCTCCAGAAAGTTGTTCTCACCTTTGTGTACCTGGAAACATCCTATTGATCCTTGTAAATCCAGATTAACTCTCTTTCTCTGCCATCCCAGACCATCCCAGATCTGCCATCCCAGATCTCAGCTGATTCCATGGCTTTCCAGGTGAGTCCAGAAAAACTGACTACCTGATCATAGCCCAAACTCTGACCCACAGACCCATAGGCAGCCTGAAGGTTTGTTCTTGCACATTTTGGATTGGATTGTTACACAGCAGTAGCTTCCTAATACACTGCCCTTATCACAGGCATTGCATGTATTTATTTATTTATTTGTCTGACTCTCTACCTATGTGAATTCCTTTGAGGCAGGAGGCTTGTCTCCCTCACACCTCAGCACTTGGGCCACCACTGAGCACCTGGTAGATGCTTGATATGCACCTGTTGGTTAAGATTGTTGAATTAAGCTCTGTGCTAAAGTTCCGATGGTAGAATTTCAGGCAATAGGACACTGAATATGTTATCCCAGCACCCTCAGAATTGCTACACACAACCAGTTGCCTTCTCCACTGAGAACTTAGACTGCCCTTGTTGCTACCGTTAAAGAAGAAAGCAGGCCCCAAGTGGGGTCACTTACACTAAAGCTCCACATCCCCAAACCAAAGCCCAGATTGTTTAACTGTAAGATCCGACCTTCTGAGAAATCAGAAGAGAAATAATAATCAAATCTCATTGAGCCAAAAACATTTTCCTTACATCTCTATAGGGAAACTCATTTTGCTGCTCCAGTTTCTATTCCCCTTTTTTTATTGCCTGTAAACGCACTCTGTCCAGCTCGTCAGACCTCCTTTCTGTCTTGTAGATTAGATGCTGCCCAGTTCATGAATTGCTAGTAAAAGCCAAACAGGTCTGTGAAACTCAATTTCCCGAAATTTTGTTCTTTGGATGATGATTTTATCCAGACTTTTTTTTTCCAGAGTTGCTTTCCTAGATGAGGAAGTGACTCAGTGGCATAGTGGGGCATAAACGCTTTGCTATATATTTGTAAGTTGCTTCTGTAGGAATAGGGGAAGGCAGATTCCAGCCTCCTTCTGAGATAGGAAGTATCAAAATATTTTAAAACTGTAGCTAAATAGTGACTTTCATGCATCTCTGATACGCCACATGCCCACTCTTTACAACATGGGATGGAAAGAGAGAGATGGCCCCAAGGCCTCTTTCCTTTGAGCAAATAGTACTCAGACAGATGCTGCTCCACACATTCTCCATAAATCTTACTTTTATTGTTTTTAAGGAGGAAAAACAACCAATAATACAGCTTTTTTTCATTTCACAAAAATGTTAAGAGAACAAATTTATCATAAATTATTTCATTATTTCTCGGATTTTTTCATCATCAAGACATTCATAGCCAAATTCTACATTATAAACATATGTATATATGTTGTGATATTGTGTATATTAAGAAATATATATTTAGTCTTCATCTTCAGCTCCTACTCAGAGGTCCTGAAACCCCTGTAAATTTCCTAAGTAATAAAAGCAATAGAAGCATCATCATTTGTTACAATATTTGTTTTTCACGCACCCACCTCCACCCCACATCCTGAAACAACTGCAAATAAAGGTGAAAGTGGTGTCTTTCGTTATTTATAACAAGTATATAACATTTCATGTTAATGAGGTGATTTTTGTTAATGAGGCCACTTTTGTTAATGAGGCGATTTTTGTTAATGAGGTGATTTTTGGAAAGCCTCTAAGGAGAGGGGATTCTTGCCAGGAAAGCCAACCACGTGATTAAGGGGTTGGAACTTTCAGGTCCTCCTGCCATCTCCAGGGAGGGGAGAGAGGCTGGAGGTTGAGGTCAACCACCAGTAGCCAGTGATTTAATCAATCATGAGTGCACAAAGTCTCCATAGAAACTCTCACCAAGGAGTTTGGAGAACTTGTGGGCTGGTGGACACATGGAGGGCAGCATATCTGGAAAGCACGTGGAAGCTCTGCGCTCCCCCACCTGCACACCATGCCCTCTGCATCTGGCTGTTCCTGAGTCCTACCCTTTTATAATGAGCCAGTAATCTAATACATGAAATTTTTCCCTGAGTTCTGTGAGCCGTTTTAGCAAACTTTTGACCCTGAAGAGGTGGACTTTGAGTTTACAGCCAGTGAGTCAGACGCCCAGGTGACAACCTGGGTTGAAATTAGCATCTGAACCAGGGCGTGGGGAGCAGCCCGTGGGACTGAGCCCACATCGTGTAGGACACCCAGCTGATGTTGGAGAATCAGTTGCTACGGGAACCCCCCACACCACGTTGGGTGTAGAAGTATTCTATGTGCGAGACAAAGAGAACAGAGTTTGTTTACTTGGTTTTCCTTTTAATGCACTTCATGTTTCATAGGTGGAGGACAGCTTTTGTTCTCACAACCTGTATGAAAAAGCCATCATTTCAGAAGGGCACCGTTTAATGAGAACGATGTCTTCAATCACATTTGAATGTAAGAGTTTCCAAAGCCTTTGAGGCCACATCCTCATTTTATTCCAGTACAAAATGGTTGTTTCCTGGGTATACAGAAGTCAACAGTTGGTTAGGTAGCTGTTACATTGATTAGCTTTCTTAAAGAGATACATACATATATAATGTCGTGGTAACATGTGCTTTTAGGATGGCAGCAGTGAATGGCATCAGTCAGGTAATTGGTTCTGGAAACCGTGTCCCTGCCATGTGTTTGCTTCACTCCTATCTTCCCTTGTGTGCTCACCCCAGAGAAGTCATTTCTCCAGTTTGTAGCTGACACTGTATTGATACCTGGGGTGTCAGCTCGCTGGCACATAGCAGACAGGCTTCAATTAGAATGCTGCAGAGACTCAAAGGACATTTCTGAACATTTGACACTACTCAGGGTGAGAAAAGAGACACATGGAGCTATTTGACGTTATCTTGCTGCACATGCCCTAAATCGAGGATTAATGAATTTCAGTGTTTCTGAAAAGCCAACAGTGGATTTCCCTTGACAATGCTTGTGCATTGCAGAAAGGCAATCATCATATTTTTAATGATTATATGAGCTACTTGTTTGAGCTGTTATATTCAATTGAAAACAAGTGAATTAGCCACCTAATTTATCGAATCTAAGATGCCATCAATTATAAGATGTACCTTTATTTTATGTACCATTAAGAAAAAAAAGTGACCAATTAAACTGTGACACAGTGTCTTAATGAGAGTCCTGAACAGCATATGAATCAGTCATATAAGTCTTATTGCTTTGAAATTTCTTTCATCTATTCAGAGAGGGGAGGCAATTTATGTTCCCTTCAATTACATTGTTTGCTGGGTGATGAGAAAAAATTTTCTGCATGTGATTCAGTTACAAAATGTAACACAGCTTCATCTACTTGTGGGTATCTGTCATCCTTTATTTGCTCCTGAGAAGCACTCAGAGTTGTTGCATTGCAAGAAAATATGGAATTACAGCCATTCCTCCAATATTTGGTTCACTAATAGTAAATTTGGACTTCGCTGCTCAGTTTCTGAGCCTTTCTAGGAATATAATGTTTATTCTGATGCCAAATCACGCTGTCATCTTTCTGAAGACATTGTCAGGGGTGTTTAACTCAACATATATTGTGCACATGACGCCCATGACTCTTGAGATGACAAGGAAGAGCCATGACCAAGTCACCTGAGCGCAGGTGAGGACAACTGTGTCATGACTGCTGCCTGGCTGGCGCAGCTGCTAAGATGCCACTGAATGTAAGGCTTATTTCAGGAATGCTATGTGGACAAACATGTATAAACTACATGAAATCCCGCAGTCACTCAACTCAGATTCCAAAACCATTGTTGAAATATAGATGTTTGCAATAGTCATAAGTAAATGTCATAGGATGGCAATAATTTTAACTTTTAAAAAAAATTTGCCAAATAATGATAATGACCAGATGGGGAATATGGGTATAGGAGGGATTTAGACAGATGGAGTTGATAAGAGAAATATTTTAAAAATACAATTTTAAATAAATTTCCTGCTGGGTGCAATGGCTCACGTCTGTAATCCAAGCACTCTGGGAGGCTGAGATGGGTGGATTGCCTGAGCTCACAAGTTCAAGACCTGCCTGAGAAAGAGCAAGACCTCATCTCCATCTCTAAGGCATTGTGGTGGGTGCCTATAGTCCCAGCTACTTGGGAGGCTGAGACAAGAGAATTGCTTAAGCCCAAGAGTTTGAGGTTGCTGTGAGCTGTGATGCCACATCACTCTACTGAGGGTGACAAAGTGAAATTCTGTCTCAAAAAAAAAAAAATTACTCATTGAATTAAGAAACTCTAAGACCACTAATTTGCTCCCCAATTCACACTCCTCCCTTTAGACTTGGTAATGGGACCTCAATTTTATTCAAGGCAGTAATGTGCCCAACTAAAAGAATACATTTCCCAGCTCCTTTTGTATCCGGTGTGACACGTGACTAAGTTTTGGCCACTGAGTAGAAGCAGAAGGTGATGCAACAGGAATTCTTGGAAAGGTGCTTAACGGTAGTGACCGAGCTAGGACAAGTCCCTTTTTGCAAGCTTCTCCTTCCTGCTGTCTAGAAGGAGGATGTGATGTCTGCATCCCTGACATCCAATCCTGCAGCGTCCTTGAGGATAGAAGCTCTGCAGTCGGATGGTGAGTTGGGCAGGTAGAAGGAGCCTGGGTCTTTGATGAGCTTGTGGTACTCCCTGGACCATAAGAAATTTCCAGATTTCTTTTGCATGGTGAGCAATTATCTTCTATCTCGTTTAAGCTACTGGTATTTGGGGTTTTCTGTTATATGCAGCCAAGCCCAACCATAATGCATAGAGGAACCTCTCTTCTTCAACTAGTAATCTATGTGGGAGAATGTTACAAGAATCCATTAAGCTTCCACTCTTTGGGATAACGTGAAGCATATAAAGGAATTGGAGGTGTAACTCTTCCTTAAATAACAATTCTTTATGGGTAGCATTACTAATAATTTTGCAGAGGCTGAGTGAGTGTTTCATTCACTTCACAAACATCAAATGAGTGCCTGGAGCGTGTCGAGTGCAACGGTGGGACGCTGCAGCGTGAGGGTCACACAGGACCACAGCCCACTCTCGCCTCCACATTGCATAGTGTTGAGTCTGTTCTATTCAGTACTAAAAATCCAGAGCATGTCCATGAGTCATCACTGCCCTCAGCAGACACTGTCGACAGAACAGTTTGCGTTAGTCTGAAATGCTGGGTCTCCACGATTATTGGGAGTGTCCCAGTTCCCCCAACCAAGAGGAAAGTTAAGAGAATCCATCATAAAGCAAGTCTCAAACCCACAGCGTCGTTTCAACAGACTATGCTCCATTAGGCAAAGGTATCAGGTTCATCTCATACTTTTTAACCCCTTTAATAATTTAAGTAGGTAGACTTTTTGAAATTGCATTTTTTTAACATTGATTTTAGAAATTTACGCGCATATCTTGGATGGAAACGATGGATACAGTTCACTAGGAGTTCCTTTCAAATCAGGAGCTGATGGCCTACTCCTAGGACTGGAAGTGTCTTCATAGGTATCATAGTTGTCAAAATGGAATTTCTCTCTTCTTCAAGTGTCAGCTATTTTTGATAGCTCATTATGCTAACTATAAATTTTTTCACATAAACTTAAATGTTCGCATTGAAGATTCCTCATCTCGAATTCTGAGGCATCCCTTTCGCTTTCTGTACTTCTTAGTTTTCTACAATTATTTTGTCTTCAGTTAGTCCACTGATGCTGTTTTCAAATTTTATATTTTCTTGGCTATGTTTCTTTAATTCTTCTTTCAGAATCCCATTATCTCTTTTAATTTCCGTTACCATTTGTGGTAACATTTCCGATTCCTTGCTGATTTCTGACAAGCTGTTCTTGTAAAAACTTGCTTCTGATTTTGCATTTTTTCTTTGTTTCAGAGAATCCTCTTCTGCAGGAGACTGGTAGGTTTGAATAGTCTCAGTTTCTCTTTCCATCATTTGTCAAGCAGTGTAGCTTCTTGTAAGGTTGTTTCAAGACTGAGGTTTTTCATTTTTACCTGTTTCTGTCATTTAAAGAGGCACCTCTCGTAGAGTTTTTGCTGTTCTCTCTTTCTCTTTCGCTGCATCATCTCTAGCCAGTTTTCTTTTATTTCATTTTCAGGTGAGTTTTTTCTTGAGAAGCTGGTATGTCTTTTTCTCTAACATTTTTCATCTTGAATCAACAGAATATTTTTTTTTCATTTGATTATTTTCATTACTGACAATGACCACTATGAGTTTTGTGTTCCTTACTTTTTAGTTGATCTAATTCTTCTTTTTAGTTGATTTGCTGCTTCTCCAAAGAGAGTTGGCTATTTTTTCCTCTAGAGTTTTATTTTGGCCTTGGAGAACATTATATTTACTAATTTTTTAAAAATTCTTTGAGACACTCTTTGCCATCTTCTTCTGTTTTAATTAACTTAGATTGAATAACATTCTTTCCACCAGATCCTTAAGTCCCTTTTTGTATGTTTCAATTTTCTGTATCAGAGATTGTGTGGTAACAATAAAAAGTTTTATTTTGGACTTACAGTTTAGATTTTCTTCTCCTTAAATTGCATTTTTTATCTGCGGAAGAGATTTTCAACTAACTGGTTCTGTTGTAAATATCTATACTTTCCTACCCTTTATTTATTTGGTAATATTGCAAAACTTTGCCCCAAATAGGTCAACCTATGAGCTCTGAACTTTGAAACTTACACTAATATTTGTAGCACTGTCAATCTGTCATCATTTGTTTTGCTCAAATTGGGAAAACAGAGAGCTTCTCAAAGAGAGGGGAGAATGAAGAAGCATAAAGAAAAAATTACATTTACAAAGCAAAAATAGGCTTACTAAGGATTTCAGAAATTTTGTTCCTAATGGGTTTGAATCTCTCCATCTCCTTGCATGGACAGAGTTCCCTTTGAAGTCTTTGGAAGCTTTCTGTAAGAAAAGACATACACACACATATATGTACATGTGCGCATAGGTGTGAGCTGAAAATTGAGCTCATGGTCTTGCTCTTATAAATGTGTTTTTCAAAGCTTTGCCTTTCATTTTGCAGATGGGAGAGAGGCTGTGCAATTCTACCTTCTGTAACATCTTTGCATGAAAAGCTCAAAGTATTTGTAGACAATTAACAAAAAAATATTTCCCATGTTTGCCTGCTGAGGAAGGCAGAGGTTTCTGTAATTTACTTCCATTTTGCAACTGAGGAAACTGATATTTAAGGAAAAGAAGCTCAGAATTTCAACCAGTGGCAGAAAGAAGGAAACAAGCCTAAACCTGCCACCAGGCTAATGACCCCAGGTCTAATGAGTCTAGAGAGGTTGAACGTAACCTCCAAAAGAAATGCTGTTATGAGAAAAAGTTTAAAACAGATATTGTCATGTTCCATTTTAGTATGAACCTTGCATTGATTATGTCAGATCACTTGTGTTTATTTTGATCACTTACTAGTGTTAGACCCAAACGGGGGTCTAACGTGGGATAAAGCCCCCAAGAAGAGTCACCACACTCAGGTCGATGCAAAAGCAAGAGGCAGGTTTATTTCAGACGCGTCAGGGTCCCTCAGCCGCTCGGGGGGGGGGGACCCCGG
>CAUYRH010005312.1:0-27058 GCA_963574655.1 Perodicticus potto
AAAAAAAAAAAAAAAAAATTGTCCGGGCGTTGTGGCGGGCGCCTGTAGTCCCAGCTACTTGGGAGGCGGAGGCAGGAGACTCGCTCAAGCCCAGGAATTGGAGGTTGCTGTGAGCTGTGATGCCACAGCACTCTATCCAGGGTGATAGCTTGAGGCTCTGCCTCAAAAAAAAAAAAAATGTTTTTGAAGTCACCAGAGATGTGTAGCTCACAACTCCCCCAGGAAACCCGTGATGTCGATGCCCTGCTGCCATTGCCAGCACCTCTGGCACTGTGGCAGTTGTGGGCTGAGCCCAGGTCCCTTCTCTACAGTGACTGCTGTCGTCCTCATGGGGCTCTGTGGGTGCCGGAGAAGGGAAGGAAGTTATTCCTGTCACTCCACAGTTAAAGAAACCACTGGCTGTGCAGGGCCGGGAAGGGAGTCAACGCATCTGACTGCCAGTCGGGGATGGGAGGAGTGATTCACCCCTGGGATACTTGCCCATGTTTGGAGACATTTTTTGATTATCCCATTGTTGAAGGGGAGAACTATTCCTGCCTTGGTGGGTGGAAGCCAGAGGTGCTGCCCGGCTGCTGCAGGGGACAGCACGGCCCCACCCAGAGAATTACCTGGCACAGATGTCGGCAGTGTCCAGGAGGACCTTGCTGGATGAACCTCATCTGTATTTGGTCTGAATGTCGTTCCTTAGAGAGAGACAGGGGTGATTGTGAGGGCCAGACATTTGACTTAGTAACTGGTCCAATTGCTCAGGTTTCAGGGTTTCATGTTTGTGGGGGCTGTGTGACTGAACGGTTTACTGGTCCCCGTGTCCAGCTGTGTTCTGCGGTTACCAGGGTGTCTTCAGGACTCTGGGGCACGGCTTGTGGCAGAACAAAGGGACTGGCGTGCATCTCAAGGCTGCCCCAGAGACTTGGGCTTGCTCTGAGGCAACAAGATCCATTCTCTCCGCCATCGGCCAGGAAGGAAGGGGCCTTGAGGCCAGCGCTGCCCTAGGGGGAGGGGCCTTCCTCCTAGTGCCACTCTCTCTGCAGGAAGAAGGATTCCTGACATCAGGCCTTGTTTCCTTCAGGGAGACTTGAGGAGTTTCTGCAGCTCCTCCAGGGGACACTGCCACCTGATCTCTCAAGTGCACATGGCAATTAAGGGCAGCTCTAGGTTTCGTGGTCTCTGTCTCTAAGGAGTGGCACTTGATTGAGGGGTCTTGAAGCACAGCTGAGTGCGGAGTTTACAACTGTGGGCACAAAGGTCAGGCTTCTGGAATTCTCTTACTGGAGGGGATGGGAACGGCCAGGGTCAGACTCACTTGAACTGAAATCACCAGTGTGGTGACAGGATGCTTCTCCCAACACCATCCTCAGCTCCCCCCAAGAAAGTGTGACGTCCTAGTGGCAGACCCTGCCCTTTGCACCTCTCCAGGAGATGCTCCAGGGCATGAGCCCTGCCACCAGCTCCCTGGAAACCTACAGTCCCAGGTCTCACCCCAGGTGGCTGTCATTCACCCAGTCACCGCAGGAAGTGTTATCTAATTGAACGGAGTCACTTTGGAGCTGTCTAGGTTAGCAACAGACCAAAGCAGTCAAGGAGGTTGGTATTGATTAGTAGGAAGTATATGGTAAGTACACTGCAGGGGACAGCACGGTCCCATCCAGAGAATTACTGGCACAGATGTCAGCAGTGTCCAGGAGGAGGACCTTGCTGGATAAACCTCATCTGTATTTGGTCTGAATGTCGTTCCTTGGAGAGGGACAGGGGTGATTGTGAGGGCCAGACATTTGACTTAGTAACTGGTCCAGTTGTTAGAGGTGAAAATCCTGCATCTGTAATTTTGAGGAAAACACCCTAAAATCCGCCAAGTTTTTTTCAACTTATTGGGCCACCAAAGCCTGTGTGACCTGCTCACCCCCCCCCCCCGGTGTGCAGACTCTGGCCTCTCCCTGCTGAGCGGTGTGATGGGTGCACACTCCCGAGTTTGCTGTTACAGGTGCTCACGTCCAGACTGCTCCGCAAATCTTTAATTATTATGGGTGGATGATAATGCATGCTTACGGGGTGTGTGTGATGGAGCTCACAGTGTGTGATGGGGTGGTGGGGTCCCCATCCCTCTAGCATATATTGTTTGTGATAGGACTTTCTGTTTCCACTCTTCTAGTTATTTTGAAATATACAGTAAGTTGTTATGAGTTGCAGTTGCCACATTGTGCCACCCATCACTAGGCATCATTGCTTCTGCCTCATGGTATTTTTCACCCATGAACCGGCCCCACTTTATCCCCCTCCCCGCTTCCCTTCCCAGCCTCAGGTGACTGTCACTCTGTTCCTCTGCTCTGTCTCTGGAGCTCAGCTTGCTTACTTTCCTACACATGCCTTCTGTGAGGTTCATTCCACATCCTCCTGTCCCATCCATGCTGCTATAGATGACAGGAACCTGTCCTTTGTGGCTGAATAATATTCCATGTGTAGTAAGGTGCAGAATGGCCCAAAGCACCCATCATGGATGAACAGATAAAGAAACTGTGTTCTGTACACACGAGAGAATGTTATTCAGCCACAAACCTCCAAATCTGAATTCTGGTGTGCCTCTCACTCTTGGGGTTTGGGGGAGCGGCCCACAGGAAGCAGCCCAGGGGCTGCTAACCTTTCACTTCTGTGTCCTAATATGATCCGTAAAAATAGCATTTTCCTCCTGATTCCCAGGTGGAAAGTACTAGGAAAACTCTGAGCACGGCAGGGTACGGGGGTATCTGAGCAGGTGTCAAGGGACAAGATGTGCAGGCCATTGCCTCTGCTGCTGTGTGGCTGGGCAGGGAAGCAGGTCTTCACCTGACGTGGTCTGTCTGTGCACATATCAGATTGTAGACAACCAGGCCACGGGACCGGGCTTCTTCCCTAAGCTCAGAGCTGTGGCACTGGGGCTGAGTAATGCTGGTGGGGGGTGTCCTGTGTTGTTGGGCAGCACCCCTGCCTCCCCCTCTTGGGGCCAGGAGCACTCTGAGCCCTACAGTCAAAGATGTCTCCAGATGTCAGCAGGTGACCTCTGGGGGCAAACGGTCTCTCTGGAGACCACTGCTCTAAAACTACTTGGGCTGCAGTTTAGAATATGTTTGGTTTTATTTCATTTTTTAAAGCGTCATCTAGTAATTTATCCAACGCGTCTGTTCACTCACAGCCTGGTGTCTAGGTCACCTAGTGCTGTCCAGGTTAGCAGCAGACTAAAGCAGGCAATGAGGTTAGTATTGATTAGTAGGAAGTATGAAAAGTACATTGAACTGAAAACACTGGAATTTCTCCCAAGAGCGCAGCGTTCACTTTGTCAGCCCGTGTGGTGTGGCTGCTGCTGTGCCCATAAATTGGGGCCAGCCATACCCTGGGCCCATCCTGCAGTGATTGAAGTTTGCCCATTCTCCTGGTCTTTCGAACCTGATGAGCCAATTGTGGGTTCTTTATGGTTTTCCTCTCTAGTTTAGGGTTTTTCCCCCTTAGAGACCTACAAATGGTTCTAGCTACTTGGCAGCGAATATATCAAAGGCTTTGTATAAAGACACAAGCTGCCCTGGGCTTACGTGGGTCAGAAGTGGGCTGGCGAGAGTCAGGGACAGAGCGGGGTGTGGGGCTCTGCCTACAAGTCTGCAGAAACCAGCTGGCTTGTTGTATTTAGTTTGATTTATGGGTTTAATATTTTGTTGGTGAAGGTTATTCTGCATATTAAAAATTCTTATTATAGCTCTTTAAATATAACTAACTTAGGAGTCATCTTTTAAAAAATTGTCATGGTTTGGCCCTGCACTGGGCAGCTTTTTGTAAATATTATTAGAGCCTGTCTCTGTCGCTTACCATACCCTGAATAAAGGCTAGGAGCAGCTCTGGCCATTTTTGCAGCTAACCTTTTCAGGACTAAAAACAAATTCTAAATGTATTGGCTAAGTTACGCCTTCTTATTCTGAAAGGACGAGGGACTTTAGGACAGCAGCAGCGTCCATGCTGTGGCCTTCACCAGGCTCCTTGGAGCTTCTGGTTGGCCAGCCTCAGGGGTAACCCAGACCAGCCACCTGTGGAACGTTGGTCCCCATGTCAGCCCATGGTGTTTGACTTCACACCCCAATGAACAATCTTCAAGCTTGATAATAGCTTAACCCGTTAATACACGAGCACCATCACGCACCACCATGTTTCCCTTCCTGTTAGGAAGAGACCTGGAAGGTGCTATAAGAAATGTCATTTTTCTTCTTGGACAGATCAAAACCTTTGCTTTCATAATGTTTAAGGGAGAAATGTCACACTTTGACAAAACAAACAAACAAAAACCAACTCATTCCCCAGAAATGCCCGGACTCCCCTCCCCAGCCTGGGCTCCCAGAGGCTGACGTGAGGCTGGGGAAGGGATGCCGGTGACATTTTGGTGGGCGAGTGTTCTGCAACCTGGGTCATGTCTGCCCTTGGAATATGTACACAACAGTGGCTGATGGGACTGCTCGACAAGGGGACAGGTGTTGGCACCAGTCATGACATTTGGGGAACAAACTTATTTTATACTGTCTCAACCCCCCTCTGTGACCCAGCCTCCCCCCAGCAGTTCTCTGCAGGACAAGCAAGATTCTCTGAATCTCATTTGATCATACCTTTTGAGGTTCTAAACATTTCTATAACATTTCCGGATTTTGACTTTCTTAAAGTTGAAACTACTCTATCCCTACACGTCTGTTTAAAAATAACGTTCTCGCGTGTGTGGTTGTGTGTGTCAGTGAGCACAGCCTCCCGTTAAGTTCACAGCCAAACCCCCCCAGGTCTGTGCCTGGCCTCTATCCCCTCACTAATGTGGGCGCGTCCACCGAGTGGATCAGCATCCTGGAGTCGGGTCAAAGGCTGGTTCCTGGGGCCTGGTGTCCCCTGTATTCCTGATGTGTCACGGGAACATCAGCAAGAACATGTCTGGGAGGGTGAAGACAGTCACAGGTGAAGCTTGATCTTATGTCAGAAGCTCGATGTCAGATCCCACTCTAAATTCTTCACCTAAGATTCTGACTTAATCTGCATAACTATTCAGGTCATGCCCTTGGCCCCTTGGCCGCAGACCATCTCCTTACAGTCACTTTTCAAAGTGCCACAAGCACATTCTCCCACCCCTCTGGGAGAGGGTAGCTGACCCCAGGAGGTCTGCCAGGAAGGGTGACTTGCCCCATACTGGCTGTACAAGCTACCTGGAATTATTCACTCTTAACTTTGGCTTAAAGAAATGCAATATTGCCTGAGGGCTAAATAAATCTTGTTGGCATATTAACTAGTTTTCCAAATACATGTCACAATGGTGTGTCCTGTTCTAACCTACTTTAGAATTTTAGAGTTAATTAAATCTCACAAGGACAGATCCTGCAGCTGCTTCCCAGGAATTTTCCATGACTAATTAGATCTGCAAATGTGTCTTTGAGGGGTGACATGTCTTTGTGGGGTGATCAACGAGCGTGCTGGATGAGAGGATCCCTTCAGGGCACAGGTGGGTGGAGGGCAGGGCTCTGGATGTGTGGGGGGCTGCACAATCTCGGGTTCTGCCTGTGAATCTCTTGTGGGCAAAGTAAAGTCCCAGTTCCTGACCTTTGGGAGCCACTGGTGGGTAGAATCCTCTGCCAGCTGTTTGTCCTGAGCACCTAGCTTTGCGGGATGGTGTAGACTCGATCTACAGCTAGACAGCTGTTCACAGATGACTGCTCTACACACCTGCTCTAGTTCTGTAAGCGTTAAATTATTAAGGAATAAACTAGGGAAAGCTTGATTTTATAGAAAATGTTAAAAAAATGTGCATTACTCAGAAGGAGCAAAACCTGTAGATTAAACCCCTGGATGCAATAACTGTACCCACAGGAAGGAGCGGATAACAAGATCTAGAAAATACCTTTGAGGTGTGCTGCCTTTGGTATCTTGTTTTCTTACAGCAGGTGGAATATTTGCCATTTGAACAGTTAGTTGTTGATGAGGAATTCAGGAAATCATATTGGAACAAAGCTTCACCCAGTTGGGAAGACGTTTGGACCCATCAGACCAGCATTCCAGAAGCATGGACCCTACTTTGCTATGACAGGAGACTGTCATTTCCCTTGGGTTTTCAATTCTAAAATTCTTTTCTCTCGCAGAAGAGAAAGGTACTTAAGGAGGACCAGCTTTTGTTGCATTTATAACAGACTCAGCAAATGCCTGAAAATACTGGTCCGAACCCCCAGTGTCATGCTGTCATCCTCGTAGTGATTAGGAGGCTGATACACTCATTTAACATTGTTCAAAACCATTTCAAACAAAAAGTGAAAATGACAGAGCCTGTGGCATGTTCTTAGATGTGATCAAGTGACTGGATGTAAAAAGTTCTGCTGGACGAGGGGTTTGACATGGCTGGCAAGGAGCTCTTGGGCTCCCCTGGTGAATTAGTGTCAAGAAGACAGACAGTGTTCATTTTGACAAAACCTGAGCAAACAGTTAAAGCTTTTATGGCGTGTTTCCTTAGGTGAGTCGTAACACTGGTTTTTGAAGGCAAACTGCAAAAGGGAATTGTAGAAAATGTTTGGGCTTTGGCTTACTTATTAAAATAAGTATTCAGCCTTCGAAGGAGACTTTAGTAGAAAAAATTATCTGAATTTAAATATGTTATAGTACATTTGAGCAAAATTGGTCCTTTTAATTTAGTAACATCTTTCTTGTTAGTAAAAGACAGCTTACAACCGCAGTTGGTAGTTACTTTTCTCCTGTATCATGATTTTGCAAATTAGCTGATGAGTCATTTCCTAGCAGCTTAGCACTTACTCGTAATCAAAAGCTTTGAATGCAATGCTAACAAAGTCCCACTTTTCTATTTTTTATTTGCTTCCTTCACCATGTATCTATGCTACACAAAATAATCCAATCCTTTTTAGAAAAGATTTTACTTTTCAGAATGTGTTCATAGAACAGTTCCCATCACTCTCGAAGTAGAGAATTGTAAAAAAGAAAACAAATACCCTATGATTGCATTAATGTACACAGCTATGATTTAATTTAAAAAAATTAAAAAAAAGAAAACGAATATTTTATTAAATTAGTATTTAAGTTCTGTGAATAACAGGGAAGGACATTCTCCTGTTCCCTATGAAAATAGCAGGTTATGAGATGGTGTGTGGTGGGGGACTGAGGGTCTGGGAGGGCACACGCTGGGGGAGTCGGGGTGTTGAGGATCTGGGGGAGGTCGGGAGGCTAAGGGTCTGGAGGGAGTCAGGGGACTGAGGGTCTGAGGGGAGTCGGGGGACTGAGAGTCTGGGGGAGTTTGGGGACTGAGGGTCTAGGGGGAGTCGGGGGCTGAGGGTCTGGGGGAATCAGGGGACTCAGGATCTGGGGGAGTTTGAGGACTGAGGGTCTGGGGGGAGTCGGGGGCTGAGGGTCTGGGGGAATCGGGGGGCTGAGGGTCTGGGGGAGTCAGGATACTGAGGTTCTGGAGGGAGTCAGGAGACTGAGGATCTGGGGGAGCCGGGGGGCTGAGGGTCTGGGGGAGTTGGACTGAGGGTCTGGGGGAGTCGGGGGGCTGAACCTCTGGAAGGGCACACTCTGGCTACCTGGGACGGTGTCTCTGTCTGATGCTCACAGCTGGCTCATTCTCAGCTGTCTGAAGTTGCTTTAGTGAGCTCAGTAGTCCCCACCCTGGCAGAGCAGTGGCTGGGTCTGCCTGTAGCCTCTTTATTTACCTGAGGACTGAGTGCCTGGGACCCAGCGCACCTGACACCCGAGCACACCGGGACAGCACACCCGACAGCAGACAGACCAGCACAGGGGACTAACCAGGAGTGGGAGCTTGGCAGGCCTTCAATATGTTTTGCTGAAGCCCCGGCACTGTGCAGACGGGTCCTGGCTCAGCCTGCTGCTCCGGCCTCCTTGTCAGACATTTGTTCTGATGAGACCCCCTCTGGCCAGTGTCCCTCTCGGCACAGTGCTGTGGGTCTGACGCTTAGACCCCAGCACCAGCCTCCTCGTTTCCCTGCCTCTCACACTTCATGGAGATGAATCTGGAGTGTCGGGACTGCCACACAGGGTGAATTGTTCAGTGTCACGCTGGCCTCGGAAGCAGGTGTGCAGTGGTGTGCGTGCAGAGTGGGGCATGAGCCTCAGCCTAAAGTGCCACCCTCAAGCTGCGTTATCCCTGTCTATCCATCCATGTACCCACCCAACCGCCTATCCTTTTTTAATATCCTAGAAATAAGCCCTGTGGGTGGCACTTAGGGTGAGGAGGGGTGTGACCTGTGAGTGCTGGCTTGTGCCTGGTGCCGCCCCTGGTGTGGACAGATGTGGACACCCCAGGACGTGACGCAGGTAGTGGTCTGAGCAGAGGGGAGCCTGGATCAGATCTCAGCCCTGCTGTGCACCTGCCCTCCACAGGGACAGCGGTCTGCCCTCTGTGCTGGAGGGGTCTGCTGGCAGCGCGCTCTCTGTGAGGCCTTCAGATGGGGGGACTGTGACACAAAGACGAGGGACCCCTCAAAGTGGGGTGTGTACAGAAGGTGTTCTGTGGCTTTGCACTAGATTATTTTTCATGTACGTTTACATTCATAAAGGTAAGGATGCAAAATTGACCAACCAGAAAGGAATCTGCTGCTCATTGATTTATGCACACAGCTCCACCGTCCGTGAGCTGGTTCATTTATTAAATCGTCATCCCGTTCACTTGTCTTCATGCCTTCACTGGGTGGGGTTATGGGTCCGCAGTGGCCATGCACTACAACCAGCTCTTCTAAATGTTAACAGCTAGTCCCTTTTAAGGTGAAATGCTGTGGAAAGTACATTACGTGGCTAGAGCTGGACATTTATGCATTTCTTGACACTATGTACTGTTTGGAGGGTGGGGGATGGATTCCAGTTAGAGCTGTGAGCTTATTGTCCCTGGGGTCCTGGCAAAGGTGCATACCCACAGCTCGTTCACCACCGCAGTGATGTCCACAAGTCGGAAGGGAAGGCTGACAGACTTATCCAGCTGTGCTGTCTAGAAATATTGGTGTGTACCTGAGGGAGCCTGCATGGCTGGCAGGTGGAGCGAGCCCCTGAGGATGTGCTTTCGTCTTAGTAATGTGCGTGTGAGTTTGTGTGGAGTTATAAACACGCAGGGTAAACGTGTCCCTTTCCAATCTCTCGGGAATTGCTGGGCCATAAGCAAACCACTTTCTATTCCTTACTGTGCTCCTTGGATGACTCTGGGTAGAAATTCCCATCATTCAAGATTAAATTTAAGAGACTTTTGCATAGTTGAGTATTTGTAGCCAGCGCTTGTGTTGTGTGTGACTTGTAACTGCTAAATGCTTGGGGACGACCTGCTGTTGTCAGTGGTGTCCGAGTTGATGTGATCTCAGCATCAGTTCACATCGGGGTACGGTTTCACTCGTTTTTAAGGTTTTTCCTGTTCTCGTCTAGGGTTACCAGGGCATGGTGGATGGCGGCAAGAACATCGTGGAAGCCAACTGGGAGAGTGTCTCCAATATCCTGCAGGTGGTGGGTACCGTGCTGCCCTCTGTTTCTCTAAGTTAGAAAGTAATTCTTTTAGTTTGAAACCTTTTATGCTTGTGCTATAGCGCTACTTAAAATAGATTAATGTGCTGTCATTGTTCTCAAGAACACATTTTTGATTTGTCATTTAGTTCAGTTAAAACAATGAAAAGCTGTACCTGATGTAAACTGCAGTGACCCTGGTAGAAAAAGTCACATGTGACGACTGCAGCCCGTTTGGTGCTGTTTCCTGGCTGTTTCCAGGTCAAACTAATGACATTGAGGCTGCTCTGGTTTGTCGGTGCCATGTGTTCAGCTGCAGCAATGTGAGCCCTTTCGGTTTGGCAGACTCTGTGGTGTAAGGTGGAACAAAGGCTGGGAAGACCCCGCCTGGCTGCTTCTGAGTGCCACGGACTTCGTGGGGACACATGTCCCTGTTCCGGGCTGAGCCAGGGTGGCTTCCTTGGTTGTGAGCACAAAGTGAGGTGGGGACCACCTCGGGGGAGACAGGCAGTTTGAAAGGCCTTGCTTAGTGCTCTGTGAGTTTAAGGTAAACTGCCTGGGAGTTTTATATCTAATAAAGTTGGGGAACACTTTCCCTTATGAAGCTCCTACACCAGTTTAGAAAGAAGAGATTCTGGTGAGGAGAGGATGGGCTTTGTGAAAAGCTCTTTGCTTGTGGTTTGATCTTTTATTTTTATTTATTTATTTATTTATTTTTTGAGACAGAGTCTCACTCCGTTGCCCTGGGTAGAGCGCTGCGGCATCACAGCTCACAGAAACCTCACACTCCTGGGCTCACGTGATCCTCTTTCCTCAGCATCCCAAGTAGCTGGGAATACAAGCACCCACCCTAAGGCTCAGCTAATTTTCCCTGTTTTAGAGGTTGGGTCTCACTTTTGCTCAGGCTCAAGCAGTCCTCCCTCCTTGGCCTCCCAGAGTGCTGGGATTACAGGCATGAGCCACCACCCCTGGGCTGTGGTTTAATCTTTTAGAATGTGTGTATTAATGCGTGCCTGATTCTGAGTACTTTTTAATGGAAAGAAGGAGAGAGGACGCCTTCCCTCTGAGGATGGTGTGCCTCCTTCACTGCCTGGGGCGGTGGGAATTCTGACACCCCAAAGCTGGAGCCTCAGCTGAACTCCAGCCAGGAGTGTGTCCTCTGCGGCTGGGATTGAGACAGGAAGTGGCGGAGGTGGGCGTGTGAGCCTATGTGTGTCTGTGTGTGTTTAAATTCACATGTCGGGTGTGTTTCGAGTGTGTTTGTGGTGTGTTTCTGTGTATACGGTGTGTGCGGTGTCCATGTGAGAATGTGTTGAGTGTGCTATGGGTGTATATATGTGTCTATGAGGGAAAGTGTATCTGAGCTGTGTCTGTGCTGTGCGAGGGACTGTGTGTGTGTCCCAGGTGCGTCCCTGTGCTGTGTGAGGTGAGCTGCAGGGCACGCTCTCCACCGCAGCTCCCCTGTCCCCAAGTCCTTCCTGAGTCTGGTGTCTTCCCTCTGTCACTGCTATCTTGGGCACCTGCCCTGCGTGTGTGACGCCCTCAGCCCACCCCTCAGTCCCAGCTGGAGCAGCTTCTCCAGCTCCACGCGGCACCTCCGGCCCAGGCCACCTGCAGGCCAGGCTGGAAAGCCGTCCTGGTCACATTCAGTGCTGAGTATTGGTGACAGTGAGGGTGACATGGATCCCTGGAGGGGTATGTTAGCAGGAGTGATGCTGAGTGGCCATCACTCTCATATTGCTTTACCCTGTAAGTGGTGGTAATTTTCATGTGAAAGCAGGTGAATTATTTTGCGCTCTGCGGGGCTCCAGTACCAAGTACAGTCTCATAAGTGCGTTCCAGGTTTATTTAAAGGAATTCTGCATTTTTCTAAATACCACAGACAATTCTTAGATTTTGAAAAACGAAATGTGGCGAGTCATAATTTATCTCCTCTGGAGGTCTGGGTGATCAAATTCAATTTTCGTAAGATTTAGCCTTTAAACAGTAGGGGGGTGTAGCGCAGAGCAGGCCGACTCGCCCCAGATCCTGTTGCTTCTACTTGAGCAGCGGTGAGAGGCTCTAAGGGGAGCGCCAGGCCCTCGGGGCGGCTGGGAGCCGAGGCTCGTCTCTGGGTCCTTGTGACCTGTTGAGCTCACCTGGCCGAGGCCCGATGTGTCCCTGGGGCAGGCGGCCTTGCTGTGGCCAGGTCTGCTCTGCATGTGCGTGGCTGGTGGCTACTGAGAGTCCATCCTTGTGTCCTCCATGGGCCTCCTGGGAGCACCGTGTGGCTCTTTGTCCGTAGAATTCTAGATGGGAGGGGAAAAGGGCTAGGTACCGTGGCTTACACCTGTGATCCCAGCACGTGGGGAGACTGAGGTAGGAGGATTATTCGAGGTCAGGAGTTTTGAGTCCAGCCTGGGTGGACAACATAGTGAGACCCCATCTCTTTAAAATAAAGAAAAAATTCCAGTTTTGGACAGAAAATGGAGCAATCACAGATTTTCATAGTTGACTGACCCCAAAGATGAAGTGGAGGGGACACTGCCCTCCAAAGCCCTGTGTGTGGACAGGCTGCACGTGTTCTGTGCGGGCCCGTCCGGCATCTGTCCAGCGCCTCCCGTCCCCCCCACCCAGGGCGGCACGATCATCGGCAGTGCACGCTGTAAGGCCTTCCGCACCCGTGAGGGCCGCCTGAAGGCCGCCTGCAACTTGACCCAGCTGGGCATCACCAACCTGTGTGTGATCGGCGGGGACGGCAGCCTCACCGGGGCCAACATCTTCCGGAAGGAGTGGACCGAGCTTCTGGAGGAGCTGGCCAAGAACGGTGAGTTTCGCACCCACCGGCATAGGGTTCCCGGGTTCTCTTGTCCCCCGTCTGTCTTTGTTTCTTCAGAGAGCCTCAGAGCAGGTGCATTTCCTTCTGACCGTGGCAGAGCCCCTGGTGCTGCAGACCCCACAGGTCAGCATCCCAGGACCGCTGGGCTCTGATGGCAGCAACAGCAAAATAAGAGCGTCATTCATTTAGTCTCCTGATGAGCCAGGCGCCCATCCGCCTTCCCCAGGGGTGGTTTTGTGGAAGCCCCACAATGGTCTTTTCTTCATCCTTGTTTATGGATGAGGAATCAGAGGCTGTAGAGGAAGAAGCCACATGGCCCAGCTGTAGGGTCCAGGTTTGCACCAGCCCTTGGACACCAGTGTTCACACTTGAGTCCTCACACCATGTCCCTCCAGCTCACTGGCATTTCTTTTTTCTTTTTTTTTCCATAGTTTTTGGCTGGGGCTGGGTTTGAACCTGCACCTCCAGCATATGGGGCTGGCGCCCTACTCCTTCGACTCATAGGCGCCACCCTCATTTCTTAATACTTCAAGTTTTGCGAGACTATTTAGGCAATGAAGAGCTGCCTCTGCATCTTCCTTTATCTGCTTTGACACTGCCTAGGGGGATTTCTGAGAACCCTACATGTGTGCAGTTTTTCTCTCTTCAAGCTTGTGTTATGTAATTCCGATGTAATACAAAATACGAGCCGGAAAGCGTATTGTTGGAACTCACAGCAACTCTATGGAAAGTGTGAACTTGAGACAAAGCCGCTGACCCTATGTTTTGTAAGACTGTCCTTGAGGAGTGGAGACCAGCTGCCTAGTTGGCTAAAGCAAGGGCCTCCCGTGTCCTCTAGTCCAGCTGGGTCAGGTGTTGTGCAATCGCGCAGGTGGCAGGGGAGAGGATGGTGCCCCAAGTTCAGATGCGTGTTTGCCCCGCAGCCATTCTAACCTCCCTCCTGCCCCAGCCGAGCCCCGCTCCCTGAAGATAGAGGAGAATCAGTATGAAGGTGGTGTAGGCTCCTGGGGCTGCCAATTTGATTCTCTGCAGCTGTTGTCAGGTAGTACTGGGGTTTTTCTCCACTGATTACGGCCTCCAGAGCCTTTCTTTTGTTCTTATAATTTGCTGCTCTTATCTGAGTGCCACATAGCAGCTCACATCTTGAGTAACTGCTTCCACCTCTGGCTCTGCTTTCCTTAGTGTACAAAACCAGGTGCCTGAAGTTCTGAGAAAGTAAAATAATAATACAAAAAGGGGAGAATGGCTGGTGCCTTTGCCCTCTGCCGTCCTGCCCCCACGCTTGGGGCACCTGTTGAGTGGGGATGGGGTGTGCTGTTTGCCGACACGCAGGCCAGATTGAGGAGGAGGCCGTGCAGAAGTACGCCTACCTCAACGTGGTGGGCATGGTGGGCTCCATCGACAACGACTTCTGCGGCACAGACATGACCATTGGCACCGACTCGGCCTTGCACAGGATCATTGAGGTCATTGACGCCATCATGACAACCGCACAGAGGTAGGAGGGCTCAGAGGGGATGTCCTGGTGAGGTGTGAGATAGCTGGGCACCAGCCACGTTGACTCCACAGCCTCATGGCCTGTGTTCGTGTGGGGTGTCCCAGGCTGTGGTTCTTGACAAAAGTCACTGACTTTGGCCAGTACAGTGATTTCCTTGGAAAGAAAGAGGTCAGGAAAGTCTGAGTGTATCTCAGGCACCAACAGACAGGTGTGAAGGTGCAGCTGAAGAGATGGCATCGCTGAGGCCCCTCCGCTCTCGAGAGTGGGCTGAGCTGCTCCCGCATGGGCAGCCGGTTTGGGGAAACTAAGGCACCTGCAGCAGTCACAAGGCAGGGCGGCACGTGGCACTGTCCCTGTCGTGCTGAGTGGATGTCCCTTTCTTCTTTTCCAGTCACCAGAGGACCTTCGTTCTCGAGGTCATGGGGAGACACTGTGGGTGCGTATCTGCAGACAGGACTCAGGAGTTGCCTTGGAGTTGCCCTCACGTTTTCTGCACCCCTCCCGGGGAAGATCCCTGGGGCAGTTTACATTTCTGATTGTTATTGTAGGGTTGGATCTGCCCAAATCTGTCACTGAGCTGGGTGTTCCAGGGGTGCCCCAGGGACAGTCCCCATTGACTCTGCTGCTTTGTCCTCAAAGGTACCTGGCCCTGGTGAGCGCCTTGGCCTGCGGGGCGGACTGGGTGTTCCTCCCGGAGTCTCCGCCGCAGGAAGGCTGGGAGCAGCAGCTGTGTGAGAAGCTGTCGGAGGTAACTCGCGTCTGTCACCAGGGGCCCCGCTGGCTGCCGAGTTCAGAACGGCCTTTAGCGTCTCCCCCTCGACAGCATTTTAAGGTCCGGCTACTCCCAAGCACCTCACGTGTTGAGTGTCTTCCTGATGTCACCACGATGTCTGTTTTTTATTCTGAGCAGGGTTCTGCTTTTACATACAGAAGGTGCCCTGTGATTACAGTTGTTAAGAGAAATCACACCGAAAACTGTCTCCAATTTGGTTTCCTACATACCTGATCAGAGCCGGACTGTTCTGCTTCTCTGATTTCAATGCCCTTTGTGTCAGATTTTGTGATGTCTCTTTGAGCTGGGAGGACTCTGCTGTGCTGGGTTCTCCGGCTTGACTGTTTCCTTGCTATTTTGAGCCAAGATTTTTCTCTTCCTGTGTCTAGAATTTGCAGCAGGTTTGAATTTCACATTCAGACTGTCACCGGGGCACATGTCCCTCTAACAAGGCCGACCGACACTCCAGGCATCAGAGGCCTCCCTTGAGACCCTGGTTAGCTTGAACAGGACCCACGCTGTGGGCTCTGTCTCCTCGCTGGACTGGTTTAGTCGTGTTCAGCAAACACACCAGCAGCATCAGTGACAAGGGCCACGTGTGCCATCGGACATCACTGGGCCTTCAAGCTAACATGTTCCAGGGAAAGAATTCAAATAATGAACCAAATAGGCTTTGCTGACATAGAATCTGGGCGTGAATTTGTGTAAGGAGCTGTACCTTCACTGCCGGAAGTCATACGTGCTCTGATGGTCACAGCTGAAATAAACCAGTTACTGGTGACACCAAGCACCACATCCAGTGAAGGGATTATTAGTACAGCAAATGTTTTTTGTGTTTTTTTTTGGTACTTTTGTCCAGGGCTGGGCTTGAACCCACCACCCCTGGTATATGGGACCAGCGTCCTAGTCCTTGAGCCACAGGCGCTGCCCCACTGCAAACATTTTTACAAGTACCTTGCTGGATAAATTAGCCCAGAAGTAAGGCCCAGAACATCCTGAGAACACATATGTTTCAGTATGGTAAATTTAAAATGCATCAAAATACGTTAAAACTGTTATTATAGCATAACAATTTTTTTTTTGTAAATCATTTTATTCTAAATATTTATTTTAAATTGTATTTGAAATTTACTTTGAAGTTGAAGAACTGCCCAAAGAACCCTGCTGCCCCTTCCTGGCCCAACCACTAACAGGGCGATTCTGGGCGAACAGCCTCAGCTCTCTGTGTCCCCAGCTCCCCATCTGTAGCACAGGGCTGCTCTGCCACGGCCTGCTCGGTGTTTCTGAGGAGATTCAGGGGGCGAGTTCACCCAGGGAGTGAGCTCACCGTCCAGGCACAGAACGAGGAGGCACTTGGTGAATCAGAGACGGGCACGTCTCCCACCCGTACGGATGCTCCTCACTCCACCCACTTCAGAACACTCTGCTTCACGGTGGTCTCTCACTTAACAGAATTGTCATCACTTCCAGTTTTGTTTCTTCAGACAGTTCTAAAATAATCACTCTGTACTTACATCTCCATACCTTTAAGAAAATGCTTCTGCCTAATAAATTCTTTGATGCACAGCACATTCAGTATCTCTCAAAAACGAGACCAAATCTGCGTGTGTGACTGAGGCAGAGACAGGGCTGAGAACTCCCAGGCTGCCCCGGGCTCTGGCAGGTGGCAGCTTCAGGCACGGCTTGCTCTGGGCTCCACACAGGCTCCAGGGACACTTTGCACCAGACGGTCTGTGGTTTGGGACTGTGTAGAAAGCTCGTCCCCTGAGAACAAGTTAATAACACAGTTTGTGGAGCAGCTCCAGCGTTAACTGTACAGGCCATTTTAGGCTTCCATGTCCACTGTGTGACACTGTGTGCCTGTGGTTGACAATGTGGCAGCGGTGGCCATGGGCATCCTGATAGCACGTGCTGGCTGCTCTGGTACAGCTACGGCCCAGTCTTTCCGGTGTCCTGACTGTGCCCTGCCCTGCCTGTGGGCAGTGTTACCTAATTGGGATGGGTACGTGGAGCACCTGCTGGGGTCTGAGAAGGTCAAGGAGGTATGTGGCTTCTCACGTCTCTGTGCTCCCACCTGGGGAAGGTCCCGTCAGCACATCAGCTCCCCTACCAGGGGTTTCCACCTGCTGTGGTGATGTCACAGGAGCTGCCAGACCCCTCCTTCTGGGACCCAGAGCAGCTCTCCCTACTGGCGTCATCACAAGCAGTTCTATTGAAGTTAGGCAAAGGCTTCTGCTTGAACAGAAGCCAGTTCTGTTTGAGATGAATGTTTACGGTTTCGTCTCCATCATTCCTAACAACGAATTAGGAATTCAAGAGCTTTAATTTTCTGACTCCTTAGAACCGTGCCCGGAAAAAAAGGCTCAATATCATCATTGTGGCTGAAGGAGCCATCGACACCAAGAATAATGCCATCACCTCTGAGAAGGTCAAGGAGGTATGTGGCTTTTCACGCTCGCCCTCTGTCCTGCCTGGGGCCACACTGTGTCTTTGTTTGGATTGTTTTTCTCCCTGATAATTAAAAATGTTGTTATAATGACTCATGACTTCAGTGACCTGGGAAACACACGGCTTCCTAGCAGAAGTAAGGGGGTCCTGATCCAGTGGCCACATGTGGTCTTTGTTTTAGAAAACTCCCAGACTGAGCACTGGGCAGCTGACTCGGGACGTGAGACAGAGGTGGTGTCTTCCGGTCCCTCCCGACTTCCAGCATCTGCCCAGCATGTTGTCACTAACAGAGAAAGTGCTGTGCCTGCTCGCAGGCGTCCCCGTGGCTGTGCCCAGGGAATACCGGTGGGCTTGTTGCCACCGGGCTTCAAACCGGTGTTCAGCTGGTGTTCAGACTGGCACCAGCTGTTTCGGTAGGCCTCTGTCACCGTCACCAGCCCTGTGCAGATGGGGCTGAAGACAGCCTCCGGTTCACGCAGCTGGCCAGGCGGAGAATGGTACCAACCTGGCTTTGCAATCCAGTTTCTTTCCAATGCTCAGTTATGGCCAGTTAACCAGCAACACAGGCCTTTTCCTGACACCAGAGCCAGCTCCTCCCTGGATGTTAAATACTGACAGATAGTGTGGACAACATCTGCCAGTGTTTGTGAAATGTAGTCAGCAAAGTTGGGGCTTGAGTGAGATGAAATCACGGAATAGCAGGCCAGGAAGGAGCTGGCCCTGAAACCCCAGGCTGCTCTTGTACAGAGGTGTGAGTGGAGTGCAGAGGACTGGGCGCCTGGCCAAGTCGCCTGCTCACGCTGTACAAGTCTCAGCCCTGCGAGTTTAAGGTGGTTAGAGGAAACGTTTTCATATTTATAAAATATAAGTAATACTTTAAATAGAAACTACTGGAATGGTTTCTAAAAATTTGTTGCTTATGCTCATTTTCAAGGATGGGGGCAAAGGTTTTGATAATGAAAGCATTATCTCAAAAGATATATTTCAGCCTGCTATTAAACTAAATATTCCTTCAGGAAACAACATCTAGAAATGACCCTTTTCCCATGTAGCCCTGGGGAAGGGCAGAGAAGTCTCCCCTCACCACCCAGCACCTGCTCCCGGTCTGAGCCTCGTGCCCGTGCGATGGCTGTGTTACTAACGGGGTGTCTCCTTTGCAGCTTGTGGTCAAGCAGCTGGGGTACGACACACGTGTGACCATTCTCGGGCATGTGCAAAGAGGAGGGACCCCCTCAGCATTTGATAGGATTCTGGTGAGTGAGGACGGTGGGGTTGGGCTGCTTCATGGGGGCTCCAGGAGAGCCAACTGCAGGGGGCTCGTTGGATGCCCAGCCCTGGAGACGCTGGTGGCCGGTGCCCTTCTCCTAAAGGTCCTTGGAGACTTGCTGGCATGGCTGGGTCCCTAGGCCTGTGGGTCGTGGGACGTGGGCAGCAGAGCACCTCCATTGGAGTGATGTGGACGACGGAGGTTTCAGCCCAGCAGGAGCAGGTGGCACCCCCTCCATGTGGGTTTCCAGAGACCAACGAGGGCAGCAGGGATCCTGAGGCCAATTCTCTACTCTCAATGTCTCTGCTGTCCACGTGGCTGGACTTTCCCTCTGCTCCTGCCCTGCCAGTCCTTGTGGAATTGGAATCACTTTGCTAGAGAGAGGGCTGGGTGGAGGGCAGGCTGCCTGAGAACAAAGGGGACAGGGGAGGAAAGTTGGTGACACCTGCAGCCGTGGTGGGGGCGATGGGAGAGAGGGCCACCCTTGACCGACATGGATGTGTCTTCCAGGCCAGCCGCATGGGGGTGGAGGCAGTCATCGCCCTGCTGGAGGCCACCCCCGAGGTCCCGGCGTGCGTTGTGTCACTGAGAGGAAACCATGCGGTGCGCCTGCCGCTGGTGGAGTGTGTGCAGATGGTGAGCAGGGCAGGCCCTGCCTGGCTGGGGACAGTGGGGTCCTGCTGCTGCTGGGTAGGACCGGGGGATGACCCACCTTTCTGAGAACAGGTGGGCTGCCCTCGGGATGGCGGGAGGCTCCTGTTCCCACCCTACCCCTGTGAGATGTGCAGGGAAGTGGCCCTGGAGAGACCCCAAGGCAGGTGTCCAGGGAGGGGTGTGCCCTGCGCAGGGGCTGTAGCATGAGCCACTGCCGTCCTCCTGACCCAAGGACGTGAATCGGCGATGCCCACTCTGACATACACCCACCCCTGGCTCCTGGAAATGGAAGAAGGGGAAAGGAGTCGTAACGTCTGGTCGTCTGACCAGCAGCTGGGCATGGTGACACTATGTTAAAGACTGTCATCATCACCTTTTATGTTCCAAAGTGTAGTTCATGATTCATGATTCACCTTCTCCAGTTGAATGGCCACAGACCACAGAGGGGCTGTCCTGAGAGGGAGGGGCTGAGACTTGATGTGTTCTTTCTTTTCAATATTTTTTTTAAAGACCCAGGATGTGCAGAAGGCAATGGATGAAGGAAGATTCAGCGATGCCGTGCAACTGCGGGGGAGGTGAGGTGTCCTGAAGAAAGCTCTGGTTACCTGGGAACATGTGTGCCCCAGGGCTTGAGACTGTGTTGGAAACCATGCTTTTTCTGTCTTGATGTGAGAATGCCACAAAATAAGGCAGGACACAGGCACAGTTTGTGCAGGGTGAAGGCCTCAAGGGTTAATTAGAGAGAAACCATTTAAAAAAAATTATTGTTGGCTTTTGCTGGCAAGGCCGGGGGTCGTTGGGGAGCTACTGAGATGAAGGTGCCAGGGGACAGTTGTCAGACGACCTGCCTCAAATGACGCTGCTGTCCAGCGTGGCCCCCACCCCCTGACGCAGTACCTCCTGTCCAGTCCACAGTTCTCAGCTCTGGGCCACTGCCCTTCCCTTTCAGGAGCTTCCAGAACAACCTGAACACCTACAAGCGCCTCGCCATGAAGCTGCCAGATGATGAGATCCCAAAGGTAGGCGGCCGGGCGGACACGGGTGGCCAGGGGGACGCAGGCCCCTCACATCCGGCTCCCATTGGTGGCCCCGAAGGCTCCTGGGGACCTTCCCCCATGGCCCTCACCACTGCCCAGTGTGGAGCCTGTGGGGCTTGACCTGCCGGTGCCGCCACCTCCTGTTTGCAGAGCAATTGCAACGTGGCTATCATCAACGTGGGCGCGCCGGCGGCAGGGATGAACGCGGCCGTGCGCGCAGCAGTGCGTGTGGGCATCGCTGACGGCCACAGGATGCTCGCGGTCTACGACGGCTTTGACGGTTTGGCCAAAGGCCAGGTGAGCTGCCCGGAACGCCGGGTCTGAGCTGTGCTCACACGCCTTCCCGATGTCTCAGTCCAGCCCCGTGGCCCCGCAGGTGGAAGGGCTGCTCCTGTTGGGCGCGCGTGTGCTCCGAATCCCCTCCTGAGCCAGGTTCCTGCGGGCAGGGGGTCACGGTGCCCTGCGTTTCTCGGCTGATGGTTGCGCTGGGGCCCAGCCATGTGAGGGCTCGCGGTGCCACTGTGAGAGGGTGTCCTAGCCCCCCCGGGAAAGAAGCCTGCTGATGGCAGGAGGTCGAAGCCCTTTTTAAAGAGTTCTTACTCCCCTTTTCTTTGCACTTCAGCTGTTTCATTCTGTGTTTGCACATTAGATCAAAGAAATCGGCTGGTCAGATGTCGGCGGCTGGACGGGCCAAGGAGGCTCCATTCTTGGGACAAAACGGTAATTTCCCAACCTTGGTGCCTGGCATGTTCTCAGAGGAAAAGTCTGCGTCCTGGAAGGGAACTGGGAGTGCCCATGGCCCTTCCCCTCTTATAAGGTACGGCTCAGGGCAGCACCTGCCCGCACTCCCGAAAATCAGGGGATTTTGGCCAGGAAGACCCCGAGGTCGTAAGGTGGGCATGCCCCCAAGCCTTGGCAGCCACACTGCAAACATAAACCAGCCCACAGCACGCTGGACAGTAGGTTGGTGCTGGTAGACAGCGCTCCTAGGCAGCTCTGCTACCCACAAATCTTAGCATAAAAAATGGCTTTTTCTGGATCACAGCCAGCCTCAGTGCCCCACGTAGCTGGAGATGACGGGACGATTTAAGGTAGAGCGTATTCCTCTCTGAGACGAGATTCTTCATTCACCTGCTGTCTGTCCCCCATGGGGCACACGGGGAGCAGCGGAGAGGGCGGCCAGCAGGACAGCGAGGCTCCCCCCGCAGGGTGCCCGGTGCTGCGTGGGCCTGGATCTGGGAAGTCTGTGGGAGTCTGACCGTACCCCTGATCTGACTGTTTTTAGTCTCCTACCTGGGAAGTCTTTGGAGGAGATCGCTGAGCAGATGCGTTCCCACAGCATTCACGCCCTGCTGGTCATTGGTGGATTTGAGGTACGTCCTGTTCCTGCCACCTCCACCTCCATCCATCCTGCGGGTGTTGGCTTCTCGCCCACATAGCCCTGGTCTGCTGCTCTCCAGGTCTGTTTCCAGACCTCGGCGCCTTTGCCACTGGCTGATCACGAGACGGAGGAACAGCAGGGCAGGAGTGCCCTCCCCAGTAACGCACCTCGGTTGGGAAACCAGTGCCTGGCTCTTGCGGGGCTCACCCATGCAGCGAGCTGGTGTAGTTCACGTCTGCAGAAATCATTCTAAAGTCTCTCGGCTACTGAGACCTGTGTTGACAACCTTTCTTATCTCATGCCACACGTGAACCTATAGTCACACTTCCCTGGAACACTTAAATTATGTGGATCAAAAGGGTAAAAAGAGATAAATAAATAAATAACATTAATCTCAGTATAAATAAATAATAATGAAAAGATTAGGAAAGAAAGAGTAAAAAAAGAATATACTGACTGTGCTTTGAAATGGTTTGAAAAATAATTTAATTAATGGTCTTTAAAAATTGGCACACCTAAGACCCGAGAATCACTGCCTTGGTGAGATGGTTGTACGTCTGGACTGTTTAAAAATCACATATGAGATTATAGTCCTCATTTTTTTTCCTGCTCAAGGAAGATAAAATCCATGACAAACTTTTGGTTTCCTTTAAAGAAAATGTAAGAACCTCCGATCATCAGACTTTGCTTCTACGTGGTAACGTGCTGTGTTCTCCTGTGTCCTGTCTTAACCTGACTCTGTTGATTTTCTAGCCATGTTCTCCTGTGCTCTGACAGGGGAGCGAATGTCCCCCAAGCCCCCGGCCCCTCAGCTGCCTGCCCTTCTCTGACAGGCCTACCTGGGACTCCTAGAACTGTCCGCAGCCCGGGAGAAGCATGAGGAGTTCTGTGTCCCCATGGTCATGGTTCCTGCCACCGTCTCCAACAATGTGCCCGGGTCTGATTTCAGCATCGGGGCAGACACGGCTCTGAACACTGTCACAGATGTAAGTGTGTGAGTGTGCACCCAGCCACGGAGGCGTGGCGACGTTAACCCCGCATATAGTGCACTAGAGATGTGCACGTGCCCTGAATGAGAGAGAGCCTTTCTCTTTTGCTTATTTTTTTCCAGGAGATTATAAAAATATTTTTTTAGGATCTAGAAACCTTTGATCCAGCTCAAAAACTTTTCTGTGCAGCTGCTGGGATGATGTATTCCTGCCAAGACTCGCCAAAAGGCAGGGTAGCCCGAGGAGTATTTTGTGATTTGGATAATCATTAAAATTAGGGAGTTTTTGGTTAGTTTTTGGGGTTTTGATGCTCAAAACGTACCTTAGGGCCTGTAGCACGTGTTACGATAAATCCTGTGTTCAAGGGCCCCTGTCTTGATGTTTAAGAGTAAAAATAAAACTAGGTATCTTATAATTTTATTCCTTGACCTGAATCCATGGGTTGCATTTATTATATATTTGGTTTTGGCTGTAACGTCATTTTTTCCCTTGTGAATCTTGGGATGTTAAATCACATCTAGGGCAATATTGATGCTATTTTTGTATTTTTGCTGAGAGGCAATTGCACAACATAGAAACACGTCCTTATCCAATTTATAAATCACACTTGGTAATTCACATGGAATTTGAAGGTCAGAAGCTAACACAGAATACTTGTCTTTTTAATTCAGTGTCTAAAATTTTTTATAGTTGTCAAGTTCCAATTTTCCTTGTGAGATCTAGTTTTGTGAATGTTTTTCTAAGATTCTTTTTTTCTTAAGCCTTTGGCATCAAACTAATTTCTAGCGTTGGTAAATAAAAAGTACAACAACTCGAATGGTAAGTGATGGTTAGCACTTGTTCCTTATTTTTCAGAACTTAATCTTTCTTTACTTGTACTAAAGAAACTGGCTTCGGGAGGGACTGTTGCTGGCTCACTTGCGCCACCTGGTGACTGTTTTCTCGCCGCCTTTGCTGTGGTGGGGCTGGTGGGGTCTCTGGACTGTGGTCAGCTGTGAACGGGAAGCTAGGTTGGCCTGTGTCTTCCACACAGTGGCTGTCATCTTTGTTGGTATCATTCTTTTACCTGCACAAGTTGACCTTGTGGTAGGAGGTCTGGGAGTGTAAGTAGAGCTCACTGAGGGACCTGGGTGAGAGTCTGACGCCGTCCTTCACCGTTAGTGGAAGCTCTGAAGATGCTGGCCGAGGCGCGTACCTCCCAGAGGCCACTGCCATGCACTTTCAGGCTTGAAGAAAAGATTCTCCTGTTTTATAATCCCAGGGTCTTGAGCTACTTGGGAGGCTGAGGCAAGAGAATCGCCTAAGCCCAGGAGTTGGAGGTTGCTGTGTGACGCCACAGCACTCTACTGAGGGCGATAAAGTGAGACTCTGTCTCTACAAAAAAAAAAAAAAAAAAAAAATTTAAAAAAAATAAAAATATAATTTCAGGGTCTTCTGCTAAAAAGAACTCTTTTACTCAACTTATAAATATATAATAAATGTGTAGTGTCAAAAATTTGAAAAACAAAATCTATAAGGGGAAAAAAAAATTCAATTATCAATCCCACTTCTCTTTCACTCCCCTCACCCACAGGAGTGTCCAACCTGTGGCCCCCAATGACCGAATGTAGATTATTTGAGGACTGTTATGCTTATCTGTGGTGTCAGCTATCAAAAAAATTATGCAGAGACCTTGATTTTGCTCATCAGCTTTTGTTAATGTTTGTGTATTTACTGTGTGGCCCAAGGCAACTCTCCTGTTCCAGTGTTTTGGCAGGAATAAAAAGGTTGGAAGAGAAAGGTTGGACACCCCTATGGGGGATTTTGCGATTTACGATGTGATTTTTAAAAATCCAGGTTTTCATTTGGTTTCTCCGAGGCAGGCTAATCAATTATAACATGTGAGAAAGAAAGGGACGAGTAGGGAGTGTGTCATTGCTGTGCTTCGGGCACGGCCATCCTTGGGGAGTGACCACGCGTGGTCCCTGCTGCCCACTCCGTCTCCAAGGTCCGAGGGACGGGTCTCCTCCCCGGTGCTGTGGCCGTGGTTTTGTGGTGGGTGAGAGACGCCCGGTGGGCAGGGCAACCTCAGTGAATGCCGTGACCAGTCAGGAGCCAGGCAGGGAGGAGAAAGCAGCTGAGGGGGCCATTGTGGACTGCAGGCAGAGAGTGTGAAATGCCGACGTGGTGTCCGCTTTGTCCAGAGTTCTGGGTTTGAAGCGGAAATGAAGTCGAATCCTTCTGGGTGGGTTGAGTCTGGGCCTGAACATTGCTGTTATGAGACGCAAAGGAACTGGCGGTGTCCTCAGGAAACAAGGGCCTGAGGTGACCGGTTGTAAGATTACACTGGGCCTCTCCGGTAACTGTCCGGTGGGTAAGGGACACTGGGCCTCTTCGGTAACTGTCCGGTGGGTAAAGGAGCCTTTAGGGAGGGGACCAGCCACTCAGCAGCCTAAAGCAGGCTCAACAGGGCTCTGCAGGGCACAGCCGAAGGGCCCCGTACACCCGCAGCCTGGCGGCTCTGCCCACCGCGGTTGCCGTGTGGCCCAGGGAGCACTTAGGTTTGTAACCTGTGGACCTGTACGGGGCCTCTCTTTTTGTTAGAAAGCTCAGTGGTTCTCAGCAGGTTGATGCCCCCTCGCCCCCCAGGCCCCCCAGGTCTCTACAGGATTTGTGTCCTGGCCTCTGACTGCGCTGCCAGGGCCGGTCTACCTGCCTCCTTGCCGGGTCTGTCCTTGTCACAGCAGGGGTGGCTGTGGGGAGGTGGCTTCCTTGTCAGCCCTGTGTTGAGCCCCCTGTGCTGAGTGCTCTGTGCTTGATCCAGGCCTCGTCCTGGGTTTTTCCCTTCTTGGATGCCCTGCTGACTCACACTCGCTTCTGCCCTCGCACCCCAGCACGTGCTGCACAGACTGGACGTGAGCCCTGCTCTGCTCCCCGGGGGGCTGCGCTGTATGCTGGTCCCTGCCCCGCCTGGTCACGCCACTTCTGCAGACGGTCAGCTCAGCTCCCCCAGGGACGTGTGGTCCTGGTCACCCAGCCTCCAGGAACAGGGCCGGCTACACTTGGACGTCAGCAGCTTCCTTCCTACTCACGCTGTAGCAAACTCCGCCTCACCTGTTCACGTTCCATTTGTACTTTGCAAAAAGCACATGTAGAAAAATGGTAGGATGCCCGGTCTGCAGCTTGGAGCTTTTTGGAACGCCAGGCAGATACAGAGAGGGCCGGGGCACTGTCCAGAGTCCTGTACGCCAGGCCTGTCACAGAGCCGTTGAGGGCTGGCCCCTGTCCCCACGTGATCGTGGAGGTGAGCCTCAGCCCACTGCCTGCTCCTTTCCACCCCAGCTCCCACGGGAGGACGCCGGGCTGCCCACCAACTAGCACACAGATTGAAATTTGAATAAATCAAGTAATCATTTGGGGAGAGTAAGAATCTATCAGAGAGGTTGGAAGTAGAGATTGAAGTGATTTTACACAGGCCTGGTTTATTACTCAGAGTGCTCTTTACAGTTTGACAGTCCTGGGCTGCTGTGGTGCACAACCCCTAACCTCGTAATGCCCCGTCCCACCCGGGGCCACTGCCTGCAGGCTGTCTGTCCACTGGGGGCCATGGAGACTCCTTCAGGGAGTGCTGGCGGTCAGCCCTGGACAGGCAGGTAGTGACCAGCGATGGTGCACTAACATCATTTGCTGACCAGCATTCACTGGGGCACCCAGGCCCTGGGCAGGGTTGGCAATACCGGGCGTGAGCCCAGCCCCATGGAATCAGTCTTATGTGAGGCAGGAAGGGACGTCTCCCTTACCAGGGACCCTCACAGGGTGTCTGTCCATCCTGGAGACCAGCACTGAGAGTCAGACCAGGCAGGCCACAGGGTGCCCACCAAAGTTTCCTGTAGCTGCGTCACAAGTAGCAACAAACTCTGTGTCTGAAGACACACCTAGGGTTTGGGGAGCACACGTGGGGTTGAGGAGGGGGCTCTGGAAGCCTCTCTGTCTCTTCCAGCTTCCCAAGCTCTGGTGGCCTCTTGCTGAGGGCCATAAGGACATGCGTTACGGTGCCTGGGGCCTGCCTGGAGGAACCAGGTGCTCTCCATCCCCAGACCTTAATCATCATGTAGGGAATGTTCCGGGCTCCAGGAGTAGGGTGGGGGCAGCCCTGGGCCACTCTGGGAGGCCGAGGCAAGTGGATCAGATCAGAGAGCTGTGTGAGGATGACGGGTATGGCAGGCGGGGAGAGGGCTCCGAGGCGGCCTCAGTGGGTCTCAGAGGAGTTAGCTGAGTTGGCACCAGGTGAGAATGTGATCATGAGACCAGGGTTTTTGTGAATGAACCTCAGTGTAGTGTGAACAGGCAGGAGGGGCCCTGCATGGAGGCCGAGACTGGTGGCAGCCTGGACTGGTGTGGGAGGGAAGATGGTGGACATTTCATCAAGAGACCTCACACCAGTGTGTCCATGGGCCTTCTCTAAACACCTGTGTCTAAGGAGCCACCTTCTGCCTTGAGGGGAGGGTCTGAAGGTGACCCCAGCATCACAGGAGAAATGAAATGGCACAGTGAATGCAACCAGCTGAGTGGAACATGACACCCCCTAAAACAGGCGTCCTCAAACTTTTTAAACAGGGGGCCAATTCACTGTCCCTCAGACCGTTGGAGGGCCAGACTATAGTTTAAAAAAAAAAACTATGAACAAATTCCTATGCACACTGCACATATCTTATTTTGAAGTAAAAAACAA
>CAUYRH010005313.1:0-29780 GCA_963574655.1 Perodicticus potto
ATAAAGCGTTATAGTTTTACTACTCATCTGAAGTGAAGTTATTATGAGATTAAAATATAATGTTATAACTTAGAGATATTTTATGCAGTTTCCCTACCTCAAGGTGATCACAAAGAAAACACCTATAGAAAATGTGAAAAAGCAAATAAGAAGATAATTAAACCATTTTGCTGTAAAATCAATAAAACAAAAATGAAGGCAATGAGAGAGGAAATGAGGAAAATTGTATCTAGAGGGCACATGGAAAACAAAAAAGAATGCCGAAAGTAAATTCATTTCTTTAAATATAAATAAACTTTGTAATGAAAAATAAAATGAATGTATGGTTTTTAAGAAAGCAAACAAACAAGACTCTACCATTAGCCACCCACAAAACATTCCCTTTATCTCTAACATGTCAAGTAAGTAGAAAGTAATAAGATAAAGAAGTTCTATGCAAATAATCAGGAGTGGATGAGGTGCTCATAATTAAAGAAAATATAGGCCGGATGTGGTGCCTCAATCCAGTAATCCTAGCACTCTGGGAGGCCGAGGTGGGTGGATTGCCTGAGCTCACAGGTTCCAGACCAGCCTGAGCGAGAGCAAGACCCAATCTCTTAAAAATAAAATAGTGTGATATTGGGGCAGGTGCATGTAGTTCTAGCACCCGGGACTACAAGAGAAATGCTTGAGCCCATGAGTTTGAGGTTGCTGTGAACTAAGATGTCACAGCACTCTAATGGAGGCAACAAAGTGAGACTGTGTAAAAAAAACAAAAACAAAAACAAAAATCACTTAAATTCAAAGCTACTAAAAGAGACAAAGATTGATAGTATATAATGGTAAAATAGGTATATTTAGCAGATTTTTGTAACAGACAATACAAAGATACACAACGGAAACATATACACTTGTGGAATAAATAAATATACATATGCTTTCAAATACCCATATATAGACATATGTAGACAGAAATGTAGCAAGATATATTTAGCAACACAATAATTGTAAGAGACTGAAAGACCTCATTTTCAATAATGAATAGAAAATAAGAGAGGATCAAGAAGAAAACAAAAAACTGGAAAAATATTCTAGACTGTTTAGACGTAAAAGCAGCATATTACACAATATTCTTAATTATACTTAGAAAATTCTGTTAGAACACATAACAAGTCTTATTAATTGGAAGAAGACTAAAATCATACGATGTACCTTTGTCTGACAAAAATGGAATGGAACTAAAAATCAAAACAAAAGAAAAACTGGCAAATTTAAAAAATGTGAAAATCAACACACTCTTAAATACTTTCTTCCTGAAGGGTCAGATAAAATAATATTGTTCAGATGTTAATACTGCCCATAGAAATAAATAAATTTAATTCAATGTCTTTCAAAATTCCAGGGGGAGAGGAAAGATGACTAAATAAAAACCACTTGCCAGATCATCCTAGATGGAAGGTGGGGTTTCATATTAGGAAAAGGGAAGAGTAAATGCAGCTCAGGTATAGATCATAGATTGAGAAAAGCATTAGAGCCTTCCAGAGACCACATAGGGGAAAATTAAAAGCAGAAAAAAAAGATAAAAACAAATTGGCATGGATCTTAGCACAGAGATGCTAAGATCCAGTGAAGCAATAAGGGGGAATTTGTTCTGCTTCTTATACTCTTCTAGTCTCCAGTGGACTGCTTAGTTTCTTTGAAGCTTTTCCACCCGATAAGCCCAAGCACTGGGGTAAGCACAGCATAGTGAGGATAGCATGATCTCAGAGCTTGGGCATTTCATGTGCAGTCTAACCCCAAAAAGACTGACTTAAGAGGGCAGAAAACCAGCTTTCTTCCATTCAGGCTCTTATTTCTCCTTACTGCTCTCCCACATACTGCAGCTGAGAAAGCAGTTTGAGTCAAGACCTTGGTGAGTAGCCATCTCTACACAGATGCTGTATTCTGCAGTTTCTGTTTTCCACAGAGACTGGGGCCTACATCATTCACCTTGAGAAACTGCAGGGGCCAGATATGGGGGCTCCCTGTCTTCCAGAATTACGTAGATATGCACATCATTATGTCATACACGCAGGCCACATCCCATATCCCAGGGCTCCAGCAGGTTGTGGAGAAACATAGTGAGGAGGATTGGGAGATAAACGTGGGTAGTTAGGGAGCCCACATGAACAGATCTGATGGAAGAATGCTGCGAGGGACTGAGACATGGTGATCTGCAATAATGCCCATAGACTTCCTGGAAAGTTGGAGTAGGGTGGGTCCTCTGTGGGAGGAAGCTCCCAACCCAGGGTGACATAGCAAACAAGCATTCAGGCCCCTCCGCCACAAGGAATCGTCCTGATCTGGACAGGCTTGCCGCCCAGCAGCTCCCCCTAACAGCCATGGAAATAAAACTGAGCCCTGCAGAGGCTTTCCAAGCCTTCAAGACTCATGCAACAGAACCATGGTTTGCTTTACTCCTACACCCACCTCTGCTATAGTGGGGATCATACATCCTTCTTGGAGATCTGGTGCCTGCCAATCCTGTACCTTTGCCACTGATAATATCCTGATTACAGTGGTCCATGAAGCTAGGTCTGCTCAGAACCCATCATCTAGCGGCAATCTTAGCATCACCTCTACGGGGCTGGAGAAGGGACAGATACTCCATTATGTTGATTCCTGTGACTGAGGGTTGAACATTCCTCTTTGCCAGAAGACAAGCTAAACAGAAGGGGAACTTCAGATACTGTATCACTTGGTATCCTTGGATAACTGGCATGCGGTTTCTAGATACGGGGAAAAAAACATTACTGACCAACATCTCTGGCCCATCTGTATGAAAATTGGGCCACTGGAATAAACCCCAGCCTGTTTGGGCATTAGCAGTACACATGCTTTTAAAACAGACATGCATATAATGGCTCTGGCTCACAAATTCCCCAGAGCAATATCAGAAGCTTTCGCTGTTCCCTTGTCTGAGGCTCTGTCCCTGTAGCTGAAGAGCCATGGCTGGCTCTGAACTCCCATCTATCAGGCTCCAGAGCTGTGTCTGGACCTCAAGACCCCACTATTGAGTAACTACTTCACACATAGTGCCAGCAGAACCTCTCTGAGTTCCAATACTTCATTCAGGACTCACCAACACTGAGCAGCTCTCACTCCTGAATTTGGATAAAAAGTTCCTCATCAGGGGATACCAAGTGCCTTTAATTTCTGTTAACCTATGGCTGAGAGAAGAAAAATCAGATGAGAAGATACAAGCAAAATAACTCTTTCTTCAGGAAGAATCAAAATACATTGACATGCAGAGAGAATGCAATGGAGGTATGGCAGTGATCTCCACACACAAACTGCCAAAAGGACAGAAATTGTATTTAGAAATTGAATAGAAAATATGATGATTGGAATGCAAAAGAATGTTGACAACCAACATGTAAAAGCTAAAAAAAAAAAAAAATCAGGGAATCAAGGAAAATAGAAAATGTCATTAGACATAGATAACATAAGAACAGAGATTGTAGAAGTTAAGGAAATGAAAGAGTCATTTGAGGAAAATCAAAATTCAGTTTAAAGTTTTACCAACAGTTTGACCCAAGAAGAAAACATCTCAGAGGTGGATGACAATGCAATTTATACTACTCAGTAATTCAAAGAAGAGAACAATGTAAAATATCCCCCCAAATCATTGAGAGAGATGTAAGACTATGTGAAGCAAACTAACATTTGCTTTATAGGTATTCCTAAAAATGAAGAACAAGTTAAAGAATGGAAAACCTATTTGAGAAAATTATTAAGGAAAACATACTGGGCATTGTCAGTAATTAAAACATACAGATACAAGATAGACATAGAACACCAGGGAGATTCATAGCAAACAGGTCAATGCTAAAATACCTAGTAATCAACATGAAAAAATTCAAAGTGAAGGGGAAAATTCTGCAAGCTGCAGGATGGAAGCATCAAATAATATACAAAAGAAAAACCATGAAGTTAACAACAGACTTCTCAGGAGAAACCTTGCAAGACTGAAGGGATTGGAACCCCATCTTCAAAGAGCTTACACTGAACAATAACAGCATGGAATTTGTATCCATGCAAATGGAAATGAAAATAGAGCAGGTGTATCCATTCTCATATTAGATAAAATTGACTTTACGCCAACAAAGGAAAAGAAATACAGAGGGTCATTATGTAATGGTAAAGGAAGCTATCCAACAGAAAGAAATAAAAATCATAAGCATACATGTGTTCAAAACAGGAGCCCCACGATGAGCAAATCTTAATAGAGCAAAGCAAATAAACAAATAGTACCATCATAAATGCTGGAGACCTCAACACACCACTGTCAGAGCTCAATAAAACATGTAAGTGGAACATGAGGAAAAAAAATGTAAAAAACAAAACTTAAACCAACCTCAAAATCAAATGGACCTAATGACATATACAGAACATCATTTTCCACAACTACAAAATGTGCATTTTTTTCTCAATAGTACATAAGATATTTTCAACACTGTTCATATCTTAGCCCACAAATCAGTTCTCAACAAATTAAAAAAAAATCACAATTATGTCACTTATCTTCTCAGACCACTGATAAATAAAACAAGATATCATTCATAAAATAAAACCTATGTAAAGTTATAGAAAGTAAACAACCTGTTGCTGAATGACTATTGCATCAAGATTGAAATTAAGATGGAAATTTAAAAAATTCCATGAAGTGACGGATCAAGAGGATGTCAGCTATTATTGGAACACCGCAAAAACAATCCTCAGAGTAAATTTTATACCCTTAAATGTCTTTTTCAAAAAGGCAGCACAATCACTAATTAACAGTATATTGTCACATCTCAACGAACTACAAAAGGAAAAACAATCCAAGAGCAGAACAAGCAAAAGAATAAAAGGAAATATTTCATACCAGGACTAAATGAATTGGATGACAAGAAAAAGATAAAAAGAAGATTGGCCAAACAAAGAAAAGTTGGTTATTTGAATAGATAAACAAAATTGACAGACCTCTTGCTAGATTACCTAAGAACAGAAGAAAAATAAACCAAATAAGCTCAATCAGAAATGAAAGACGTGGCATTACAATTGATACCGCAAAAATAAACATCATCTGTGAATACCACATAAATCCTTATGAAGATAATCTAGAGAACATAGAAGAAATAGACAGGTTCCTAAAAATATATAACCTCCAAGACTACCCAGAAAGAAATAGAACTCATGAACAGACCAAAATCAGATGAGAAAATACAAGCAAAATAAAATGAATACAAACAAAATTCAAATGGAAACCAAGATTGAATCAGAAATGAAAATCTACTCAGAAAAGAAAAGCCCTTCATCTTTCAGGTCTAGATGAATTCACAGCTGAACTCCATGAGACCTGGTTTGAAAACTGGGCACCTATATATTAGAAATTATTCCATTATATTAAGAAGGGAATCCTCCTTAACCCATCCTATGAAGCCAATATTATCTTCATACCAAAACCAGGAAAAGACACAAAACAACAATAACAACAAAAGAAAACTAGAAATCAATATCCCTTATGATTGCAGGTGCAAAAGGCCTCAATAAGGTACTAGCAACCTGAATACAACAGTACTCTAATAAAACCCACCAGGGTCAAGTTGATTTCATCCCAGGGATGCAAGGATAGTTCATCATATGTAAATTAGTAAATGTGATTCACCACATAAACAAAAGTAAAACCAAAATCCATATGATCATATCAATAGATGAAAAATCTTTCAATAAAGTTCAGCAAATTTTCATAATGAAAACCTACAATGAACTAGGCAAAGAAGGCATGATAAAAAACCTCAATAAACTAGGCATAGAATGAAAACATCTCAGAATTGTAAAGGTTAGGTATAAAAACAACACAACTAATATCACACTTAATGGGTAAATGTTGAAAGCATTCCTCATAAGAACTGGAGTAAGATAAGGATTCCTACTATCACTACTCCTATGTCACAGTGCTAAAAGTTCTAGGTAAGATAATCAGGCAAGAAAAGAGTATTAATTGTATACAAACTGGTAAACAGGATGTCAAACCTTTCCCTTTGCCAATAAAATGATCTAGTACTTAGAAAACCCCCAAGTTTACAGCAAGAGTCTTCTGGAACTGATAACTAAATTCAGTAAAGTCTCAGGATAAAAAGTCAACATTTATAAATCAATACCATGATATGCTTTGATATGCTAATGACAGTTAAGCCAGGAGTAAAAACAAAGATTCAGTACTATTCACAAAAGCAACAACAACAAAAACACATAGGGATATATTTATGTGCAACCAAGAGAGTGAAAGATCTCTAACAAGGGAAAATATGAAACTCTTAAGAAAAAAATGCAGACAATATAAACTGGAAAAACATATCCTGTTCATGGATTGGGAGAATCAAAATTGTTAATGTGTCAATATTATCCAAAGTGATTTACAAATTCAAAGCAATCCCCAAGTAGTTACCAAAGTCATACTACAGAAATACAGAAAAAAATTCTATGCTTTGTTTGCCATAAAATAGTCTGGATTTTAAGCAAAAGAACAAATCTGAGGAATTCACATTGCCACGATTAAGCATAGTAACCAAAACATCATGGTTATTTCTACAAGGATGGAGACATTCAACAATGGAACAGAGAACACAGATATAAAACCATTTACCTACAACCAAGTTATCTTTAACAAAGCAGGCAACTACATACACCGGGGATAAGAAGCCCTATTCAATAAATGGTGCTGGGAAAATTTGATTGTTGTATGAAGGTGAATGAAGGAGGACCTCTACTTCTCACCACTCAAAAAAATTAATTCAGACTGTACATAAGGTTTAGATATTTGGTGTGAAATCATAAGAATTCTACAGGAAAATTTGGAAAAAAAATTTTTTCTAAATATCAGCCTAGGCAAAGAATTGAAGAAAAATACCCCAAAGGTAATCATGGCAAAATCAAAACTGGGATTTGTTTAAACTAAACCCCACGTAAACAGCTAACAACTGAACAGTCAATCAACAGAATTAATGGACATCCTACAGAATGGAAGAAATATTCACATGTTACACTCCCAACAAAGGGCTAATAACTAGAATTTATACAAGGAATTGAAGCAAACATGTAGGCAGAATGGGTAGCAAAGGTCCCCATTTTTGCAAAGAAATCACCCCAAGAGAAAGGGAAAAACAAAGAAATAAGTTGATCAAGGTGAAATAAAAATAGTTTAGGGAGTCTATTTTTCAACCAGCAGCTAAATTACTTATCTGAGCAGTTCCTGCTTTTGCTAGAAGCCTTGCCTGTAGGGATACAGCTAACAAACACCCATGCTAGGTTGTAAACACTCTGAAGAAGAAAATGGCCATAGAAGAAGGCTACGTTCAAGGCCTGGGTATGTACATTAACTAGGATGTCCCCTGCCCAGTTAACAGTCAAAGCAAATACCCATTGTGGGGATTTGTACTATGGCCAGGGCAAAGATCAAGAGAACACCTCGAGCCCTGAAGTATGGGCAGGGGGGCTTATAACCTAATCAACAGAGGAAAACGCCTCTGGGATGGAGATCAGAGGAAAATTGTTCCATTCCACTGATTCCCTAGAGGAGTGTGACACTGTTTGGGTGTATGCTCCACAAAGAACTAGTGGGGATTAAGCTCCCCCCAAGGAAATGTGTGTGTTACCACAGACAGGAGGCTGCTCCCACACAAGGCTCAGATTTTAGATTTCTCAAGGCTGATTAGACCCTTAAAATTAATGATTATGGATAGAATAAGAACACGCTTACTCAGAGAAACTGCTGACGATTTTGTTTCCTTCCTCAGGTTACCCTCTGGGCTAAACAAGATAATATCCATCAGTAAAAGCTGAGTGGAAGAAATACTTAGTGCCATTCACTGGAACTCCACAAGCTAGCGGTGGTCCTCTGTGTTTTCCACTTTGAAAACTCTATTCTGTGTATCCTGTCTTTTTATCTCTGGCCACATTTAACTTTACTTTTATTCAGTTGATTGCCACCAGCTCCACAGGTCTTAAATGACCCTGACCCTGGGGCAGGATCCCGGCAAAACCAGCAAGAAAAACACAAATAATCCTATAAAAGAAAGTGGCAGAAGACATGAAGACTCTCAAAAGAAGAAAGAAAAATGGCAAACATATGAAAAATATTCACTTTCACAACTTATCAGAGAAATGCAAATTAAAATCACAATGAGATTCTCACCTTACCCCAGTTACTATGTAAGTATTAAAAAAAAATCCAAAACAACTGATGCTGACATTGACATAGAGAGAGATGCATATTCATATGCTGTTGGTTAGAGTGCCAATTTGTAAAACCTCTATGAAAATCAGAATGAATTTTTCTCAAAGAACTAAAAGTATACCTACAGTATGATCCAGCAACTGCACTACTAGGTATTTTCCCCAAAGGAAAAGAAGTTATTTTATCAAAAATATACCTACATTTGAATGTTGATCACAACAAAATTCACTAGTGCCAGTATGTGGAAGTACTGATGAAAAAGGAGGCAGGAGGGAGGCAAGATGGCCAATTGAAGCCAGCTTTCAGCAGAGGCTCCAGTCCAGAGGGAGAAATAATGGACAGAAATAACTTAATAAAGCGGAAGATCAGGAGCTGAGCTGAGAGAGAGGATTGACAGGTTCTCATCACCCCTGCTGTGAAAAGCCAGGACTTCAAGAAAAAAAAAAATTCTGGTACAAAACTAATCCCAAAGAGGATGGGAATCCTTCCTGCCCCCCCCAAGAGACCGGTTTCAAGGAGTAGACAATAGAGGAGCTTTTGTTTCACCAAAGGGGAGAGAACACTGAGGGCCGGGCCTTCCTCCACAGAGAGATACTGCTGCAAGCCCAGGCAGTCTCTTGCCTGGGCCAAAAATTGTTCTGGTATTCTTCCTACTTTCCTGAACTCCCAATCCACTCATCATCCCTCTCCTGGCAATCTGGAAGAATACCCGCTGCAAAATCCAGAGTGTTTGGCACATTTTTCCTAGGGTGGGGCACCTGATGAGATGTGGGGCAGTTGTGCTGAAACTATAATTTTAATAGAGGCGGGGAGTCACCAGAGGAAAGAAACTTACTCCATGTTGGAAAAAGCATAGCTCAGGACCTTGCTATCAAGCACTGGGACCGTGACTCTCTGGGTCCCTGCCTTGGTAGCCAGTGGTGAACAGCTGAGGTCCCTGCTGGGCTCCTGTGACCTGCGGCCACAGCAGCAACTCCCACCCAGATCCTGTGACTCCCTCCTGGCCCTTGCAGCCTGACTCCTGCCACGAGCAACCCACAGAGAGTGACTCCTGCCTGGCTTCTGCAACCAGTGTGACCCATGGCTGGTTATTCCTCCCTCTGGCTCCATACCTGCCTCCTGCGACCCACCACTCATGGCCAGCCACTCCTGCCTGGATTCTGCAACCTGCTGCCTGTGGCTGGTAACTCCTGCCCAGCTTCTCAGGCCCAGCCCCTACAATGCTGGCAACTCCTGCTGGCTTCTGCAACCCATGGCCCATCCTGGAGACTCCCACCTGGCTCCTGCAACCCATGGCTCATGGCTGGCAACTTCAACCACCTCCTGCAGCCAGGGCCCACAGCCCACAGCCAGCGACTACCTCCCAGCTCCTGCAACCCCTGAAGCCCTAGAGGCTGGTGACTCTGCCCTCTGTCTTCCCTCTGGGCTCCTGAGACCCTCAGCCTGTGGCCAGCAATTCCTGCCTGGTTCCTGCAACCTCTGAGGCCCCAGAGGCTGGCTACTCCACCCTCCATCTTCCAGACCAGCTCCTGCAGCCCAAGGCTGGGGGTCAGATGCTCTGTCCTCAGGTTCCCCACCCAGCTCTTGTGACCCTTATGACCAGTGGTAATGCCCACTGGTGGGTCTATCTCCCCACCAGCTCCAGTGACCTGCACACAGCAATACCCTAGACCAAGAGCACCACCCTGGAAAGTGGCAGCACCACCACTGACAGTGGTGGTAACTCCACAGTCCTTCCCACTGGAGTCAAATTGAGGTGCCAGTGGACCCCTGCTGCCTAGATGCTGAAGACCTTTTGAACTCTCTCACCAGATCAGTGTTTGTGTTGACTGGGACAATTGGTTTGATACTCTTGAACTGGGCCAATCACTGGGGATCCGCCAAGTTTGTACTCTAGTTGCATTATTGTGCGAGTGTTGTATTCTCCCCTGCCAGTTGTTGCCTGTAGTGGGGTGGGGTGGCTTAGTTGCTTATATATGTCCACAGCTGAGATTTTAGCCCAAATACACTGATTCACTAGGATTGGGAAGCTGCACACCAGTCAGCATCATCTAGTCCCACCACACCAAGCAGGTCCCCAGAGTTTCAGGCTGTAGTTTTGAATAGGAACCTTGTAAAGCACTAAGGAAAAAACCGCAATCCCTATTCCCAGTTCTTTGGTAAATGGCTGGTCAATTACAATTTAGAAGACCTCAATTCAATTTCACCTTGCCAGATTCTCTAGCCAAAAGTTGAAAAATAATCATGGGACTGGAATCAGCGTAAAAATTATGGTAACATGAATAATCAGATTAGATCAACTCCACAAAGGAATGGCATAGGAGACACAATAGAGGATCCCATTCATAAACAAATGGCTCAGATGTCAGAAATCAAATTCAGAATTTGGTTTGAAAATAAGATTAATAGAATGGAGGCAACAATGGAATTAGAAATTCAAGGAGCAATTCAGAAGTTGTCTCAAGAATTCAATGAATTCAAAGACAAAAATCACCAAAGATTTTGACACATTGAAGCAAGAACTTGTAGCCTTCAATGATCTGAGATATACAGTAGAATCCCTAAGTAACAGAATGGAGCAGGCAGAAGAAAGGATCTCTGACATTGAAGACAAAGCTTTTGAACATCTCAAATGCTCAAACAGAAAGAGAAGTGGAGAGCAAAAATGGATCATTCCATCATTCCCTGAGAGAATTGTGGGACCACTCCAAAAGAGCAAACATTCACTTCATAGGAATCCCTAAAGATGAAGAGGACGGTCTGCAATACAAATAATATACTCCAAGACACAGTTGAATAGAACTTCCTAAGCTTGGCAAGAGACACTGAAATTCAGATAGGAGACAATTTCAGAACCCCAGCATGACTCAACCAAATAAAACATCTTCTAGACACATTTTAATTAATTTCACCAAAGTTAATATGAAGCAGAAAATCCTGCAAGCTGCCAGACATAAGAAAACCATAACCTACAAGGAGAAGAATATTGAAATTACTGCAGATCTTTCTGCTGAAACTTGTTAAGCCAGAAGAAGATGGTCATCGACCTTCAATTTCCTAAAACAAAATAACTTTCATCCCAGGATCCTGTATGCAGAAAATTGAGCTTCATTTATGATGGATTTGTTAAATACTTTAATGACATACACATGTTTAAGAAATTTGCCATAACCATGCAGCTTTTCAGGATATCCATAGACCGATCCTCCATAATGACCAGCACAATGCTCTACCACCAAAGAAAACTCACTCAGAAATTCCTGACCAAAACCCAATTTCCACAGTGATGAAAAAATTCAAAATGTTCACTGGACTTTTGAAAAACTTGACACCTAAAGTACTACCAGGTTTATCAATACTCTCAATTAATCTGAAGGGATTAAACTGTCCTCTTAAGAGGCACAGGTTGGCTGACTGGATACAAAACCTCAGGCCAGATATCTGTTGTATACAAGAATCTCATCTTACCTTAAAGGACAAATATTAACTCAACATGAAGGGATGGGCATCTGTAATCGAGGCAAATGGAAATCAGAAAAAAAGCATGGGTGGCAATTTTATTTGCAGATATACTAGACTTTAAACCAAAAAAGAAAGGAAAGAAAAGGATGGCCACTTCATATTTGTTAAGGGAAACACCATGATGAGATGTCAATTATTAACATTTATGCGCCCAATCAGAAAGCTCCTCAATTTATAAGGGAGACCCTAATAGACATGAGCAATTTAATATCTTCAGCACCATAATAGTTGGAGATTTTAACACCCCTTTTTCAATATTGGACAGATCTTCCAATAAAAAACTAAGCAAAGAAATTTTGGACTTAAACTTCACCATACAAAATTGAATTTAACACACATCTACAGAACATTTCATACCAACAAAACTGAATACACATTCTTCTTATCAGTGCATGGAACATCCTCCAAAATTGATCACATCTTAGGTCACAAGTTTAACCTCAGCAAATTTAAAAGTATAGAAATTATTCCTTTTATGTTCTCAGATCATCACGTAATAAAAGTTGAACTTACCAATAATAAGCATTTGCATACTCCTACAAAGACATGGAAACTAAATAAACTTATGTTGAATGATTGCTGGGTCTTAGATGAGATTAAGAAGAAAACTGCCAAATTCTTGCAAAAAAACAATAATGAAGACATGAATTATCGGACCTGGTGTGATATTGCAAAGCCTATCTTAGGAGGGAAATTTATAGCATTGCAAGCCTTCTTCAAGAGAATGGAAAGAGGGGAAGTCAATATCTTAATGGGACATCTTAAGCAACTGGAAAAGGAAGAACATTCCAACCCAAAACCCAGCAGAAGAAAATAAATAATTAAAATTAGAGCAGAATTAAATGAAATGGTAAACAAAAAAATTATTCAAAAGGACAATGAATCAAAAAGTTGGTATTTTGAAAAATTCAACAAAGTTACTAAACCTTTGGCCAACCTAATCAAAAATAGAATACTGAAGTCCATAGTATCATCAATCAGAACTGGCAAAGGAAAAATAACAACAAATACCTCAGAAATTTAAAAAATCCTTAATAAATACTACAAAAAATTTATTCTCAGAAATATGAAAATCTGAAAGCAATTGACCAATATTTGGAAGCATGCCAACTTCCTAGACTTAATCAGAAGGAACTGGGGGGCAGAGCAAGATGGCTGACTGGAAGCAGCTTCTGAAAAAAGCTCCTGTACAAAAGGGAAGATAACCTCCAAAAACTGCGCAATTAAGCTGAATACTGGGAGCCCAGCCAAGAGAGAGAAGTGATTTAGTAGGTCACTTCTGCTGAGACAGGCTGCAACTCCAAGAAAGCAAACTTCAGGTACAAAATTCATCTGAAAGGAAAAGTGTCTGTCCCTTCCCCCAAGAAAGCTCTGAGTTTCTTGCTTTTCTGTTTCTTTTCCTTTTTTTCTTCTCTTTTGCTCCTGTGGGTTTTCTACAGACAAGCGGTGAACTGTGGACCTCTTGTATCACCCCCTGGAAGAGTGCTGTGGGAAGTGGGGTGTGTTCCCCCTAAGCACCCCGGTGTGACTGAAAACTCTATTGCTAGGCAAAAACTGAACTAAAGTTTACCCCATTATTCTGAAATTACAGTACTCCCTTTCCTCTTACCTGATGAAACAGAAGCCTAAGAACCACTGATCCTGAGGGAGGAGGTGCCTGAGCAGTGCCCCCACCCCCACCTGCCGAAAGAGGACCATACTGGGAAAAGACGGGAGGGGGGTGCAGCGAGCCTCCCTCCCTCTGACCAGGGAAGCCACAGGCGAGTGCCTGGCCCTGCACCCCATGCTTGCCGGGCTTCCGCAGGCCAGCTGTCTGCTAGAGACTCTGACAGCGACTGCCAGGCATCCGAGGGTCCGCCCCCAGCCAGGAACTCCCCTGGCGGCCACGCAGGTCACCGCCTGGCACCCGAAGGGGCACCATAGGCCAGCCCATTGACAGTAAATCCCCTGGCAACCATCGGCCCTGCGCCTCGAGCCTGCAGGGCTTCCACAGGTCCGCTTTCTGCCAGGAACTCTGCCTGCAACTGCCAGGCCTCTACAGGACCACCCCTGGCCAGGAACTCCCCCGGCAATGGCCTGGCCTTGCGCCCCATGCTTGCTGGATTTCCGCAGGTGTGCTGTCGGCTAGAGACTCTGCTGGCAACTGCCAGGCCTCCACAGGTCCGCCCCAGTGCCACTCCCCCGGTGACAGCACAGGCCTCCACCTGACACCCCCAGGGTCCCCATAGGCCCACCCCTGGCCATTAAATCCCCTGGCAACCCGTGTGAACCCATGCCTGAGCCAACAGGGCTTCTGCAGGTCCACCTTCTGCCAGTAACTCCACCTGCAACCTCCAGTCCTCTGCAGGCCCACCCCGGGCAAGAAACTCCCCCAGCAACCATCTGGCTCTGCACCCCATGCTTGCTGGGCTTGGCAGGCCTGCCATCTCCTACAGACTCTGCTGGCGACTTCCAGGCCTCCGCAGGTTCGCCCCAGCCAGGAACTCCCCTGGTGACGGCGTGAGCCTACACCTGGCACCCACAGGGCCCACGTAGGCCTGCCCCTGGCCAGTAAATCCCCTGGTGGCCCCCATCTCAAGCCTGCAGGGCTTCCACAGGTCTGCCTTCTGGAGCCCTGCCCGCAGCCAGGAACCCCCCCAGCGACTGCCTGGCCCTGCATCCCGCACTTGCCGGGCTTCTGTAGGTCTGCCTTCTGCCAGGGTCCACCTGCAACCACCACGCCCCTGGCCAGGGACACTCCTGGCGACTGTGCGAGCCTCTGCCTGGCACACACGGGGCCTCCACAAGTGACCACCAGGCCCCTCTGCAGGCCCAACACTGGCCAAAAGCTTCCCAGACAACCGCTCGGCCCTCGCACTCACCACTTGAAGGGCCTCTGCAGTCCCACCTTCTATCAGGGACTACACCAGCAACTGCCAGGCCCCTGTAAGTCCACCCCTGGCCAGAGATTCCTCTGGTGACTGTGCAGGCCTGTGTCTGGCACCCGCAGGGCCTCTGCAGGCCTGCCCCTGATAAGGAACTCCCCTGGCAACCATGCAGACCTGCGCCAGACAGGCCCTGCAGTCCCGCCATCTGGCAGGAACCCCGCCATTGACCGCCAGTCCCCCACAAGCCTTCCCCTGGCCAGGAACTCCCCCAGCAACCACGTGCCCCCATGCACCAAGCTGGCAGGGCCTCCACAAGCCAGCCCTCTGCAGGGACTCCACTGGTGACTGCCAGGCCTCTGTAGGCCCACCCTCAGCCAGGAAATCCCATGGTGATCACATGACCCCGCGCCTGTCACTTCCACAACTGTGTGCACCATCTCCTGCCCAGCTGCTGGATCCAGGGGTGCCACACTCCGGGGCTGCTCCCACATCCGGAACTCCCTGGCTGGGGTAGTCCTAGAAGATCTAAACAGAGTAACTCACTACAAAGTCCCAGCAACAATAGAGTGGTCCCGCCAGGGTCTAATCTTGAGAGACAACTTCCCAACTCTGAGGACAGCCAGACGCAACAGTGAAAAACAATCATGGGGCAAAGTCAACGGGAAATCTCTGGAAATATGAATAATCAGAGTAGACCAACTCCTTCAAGGAATGACAAGGCAGACATAGCTCAAGATCTCCTGCATAGGCAAATGGCTGAGATGTCTGAAATCGAATTCAGAATCTGGATTGAATTCAGAATCTGAATTGCAAATAAGATCAGCAGAATGGAGGAAAAGATGGAATTAGAATTTCAAGCAGTAATTCAAAAGACAACCCAAAAGATGTCTCAAGAATTCAACAAATTCAAAGACAAAATGACCAAAGTTTTCGACATATTGAGACAAGAAGTTGCAGCCCTTAAAGATCTGAGTAATTCAGTAGAATCCCTCAGTAACAGAAGGGAGCAAGCAGAAGAAAGGATTTCTGACATGGAAGACAAAGCTTTTGAACGTTCTCGAACCTCCAAAGTGCAAGAGAAATGAAAGGCAAAAACAGATCAATCTCTCAGAGAGCTCTGGGATAACTCAAAGAAAACCAATATTTGCCTCATAGGATCCCCAGAAGGTATGAAGCAGCTTCACAAGACACAGAGTCTCTTCTTCATGAGATTATGAAAGAAAACTTTCCATGAAAGATAACTTTCCAGACATGCCAAGAGATTCTGAAATTCAGATAGCAGACAGTTTCAGAACCCCAGCATGACTCAACCCAAATAAGACATCCCCCAGGCACATCATAATTAAGTTAAAGTAAATATGAAGGAGAAAATTTTGAAAGCAACCAGACACAAGAAATCAATAACCTACAAGGGAAAAATATTAGAATAACAGCAGATCTCTCTGATCAAACCTTTCAAGCTAGAAGACAATGGTCATTGACTTTTAATCTCCAAAAACAAAAGAACGTTCAACCCAGGATCCTGTATCCAGCCAAACTGGGTTTCATTTATGAAGGAGAATTTAAATACTTTAATGACATCCACATGTTGAAGAAATTTGCTATAACCAAACCAACTCTCCAGGATGTTCTCAGACCTATCCTCCATAATGACCGGCGTAATCCTCCAACACAAAAGTAAACTCACCCAGAAACTTGTTATCTAAGTGGAAATGACTTCAATTTAACTCCATTCAATACGATATTGGCTGTGGGTTTGCTGAAGATGGCCCGTATTAGTTTAAGAAATGTCCCTTCTATACCAATTTTTTTGAGTGTTCTAATCATGAAGGGATGCTGGATATTGTCAAAAGCTTTTTCTGTATCAATTGAGAGAATCATATGGTCTTCATTTTTTAATTTGTTTATGTGCTGAATTACATTTATAGATTTATGTATATTGAACCAGCCTTGAGATCCTGGGATAAAGCCCACTTGGTCATGGCATATAATTTGTTTGATGTGTTGCTGGATTCTGTTTGCTAGGATCTTGTTGAATATTTTTGCATCAATATTCATTAGTGATATTGGCCTATAATTTTCTTTTCTTGTTGGGTCTTTTCCTGGTTTAGGGATCAAGGTGATGTTTGCTTCATAGAATGTATTGGGTAGTATTCCTGCTTTTTCTATATTTTGGAAGATGTTTAGTAATATAGGTACTAGTTCCTCTTTAAAGATTTGGCAGAATTCTGATGTAGGATTTTTTGAATTTCTGAGGAGACTGTTGTTATTTCATCTCTATCATTTCTGATTGGATGAGATTAGAGATTTTACTCTTTTTTTCCTGGTTAGGTTAGCCAAAATTTTAACTATTTTATTGACCTTTTCAAAAAGCCAATTTTTTGATTTATTGATCTGTTGTATAATCCTTTTCATTTAATTGTGCTCTGACTTTAGTTATTTCTTTTCTTCTGCTGGGTTTTCCTTTGCTTTTCTTCCTTTTGCAGTTGCTTGAGATGTACCATTAAGTTGTTAACTTCCTCTTTCCGTTCTCTTGAGGAAGGCTTGCAGTGCTATAAATTTCCCTTTTAAAACTGCCTTTGCAGTATCCCAGAGTTTCTGATAATTCAAGTCTTCGTTGTCGTTTTGTTTCAAGAATTTGATGATTTCCTTCTTAATCTTGTGTATGACGTAGCTATCATTCAGCATAAGGTTATTTAGTTTTCATGGTTTTTTTTGTATGAATATGCATATTCCTGTTGTTACTGAGTTCAACTTTTATTCCATGATGGTCCAAGAAGATGCAAGGAATAATTTCTATTCTTTTAAATTTGCTGAGCTTAGACTCGTGACCTAACATTGATCAATTTTGGAGTGTGTTCCATGGGTTGATTAGAAGAATGTGTATTCAGTTTTGTTAGGATGAAATGTTTTATAGATGTCTGTTAAATCCACTTGTTGAACAGTTAAGTTTAAGTCTCAAATTTATTTGCTTAGGTTCTTATTGGAGGATCTATCCAACACTGCCAAAGGAGTGTTAAAATCACTGACTATTAAGGTGCTAGTGGAAATCAAGTTCCTCATGTTTGTTAGAGTCTCTCTTATAAATTGAGGTCCATTCTGCTTGGGTGCATAAATGTTTATAAGTGATATTGCATCATGTTCAGTGTTACTCTTAACAAATATGAAGTGACCATTCTTATCTTTCCTCACTTTTGTTGGTTTAAAGTGTATTGTATCTGAAAATAAAATTGCAACATCTGCTTTTTTCTGATTTCATTTGCCTGAGATATAAATGACCATCCCTTCACCCAGTCTATATTTATCTCTTAAGGTAAGATGAGATTCGTGTATATAGCAGATATCTGGCCGGAGTTTTTGTATCCAGTCAGCCAACCTGTACCTTTTTAGAAGACAATTTAAGCCATTCACATTAATTGTAATTATTCACAAGCCCGGTAGTATTTTGGGTATCCAATTTTTCAAAAGTCCAGTGGACATTTTTAATCCTTTTGCTAGTGTAGAAGTTGGAATTTTATCTAAATTTCTGAGTGAGTTTACTTCATACAAAAGCTATAATCCAACTATAGCACAAGAATATGGGGAAAGGGGCAAGGGTAGGGAGGGGAGGGAGGAGGTTAGGTGGAGGGAGGGTAATTGGTGGGGTCACACCTATGGTGCATCTTAGAAGGGTACAGGAGAACCTTACTAAATGCAGACCACAAATGTCTTCATATAACAACTGAGAAAATGCCAGGAAGGCTATGTCAATCAGTTTGATGAAAATAGTTCAGATTGTATATGAAACCAGCACATTGTACCCCTTGATTGCACTATTGTACAGAGTTATGATTTAATAATAAAGACAATAAAAAAAAAAGACTTTTAAAAACTAACTTCCAAGTGTTTCAAATAGACTCTAGATAAAGAAAACAGATGACAGGAATGCCCTGCCCTGCTCCACACCAGATAAAGGCAGCACTAGAGGTGGCTGGGAGCATTTTCTAGGGCAAAATAATCAGCCTTTTGGAAAGAAGAGAGTAATTTCGGCCCTCTGTGTAAAGTCACTTGGAGCTTTCAAAGAGCATTACCACAAAACTGGCCTGTAGTCTGGGTAGTTCACTCTATCCATTCAGCCACGGAGAGATTCTGAGTGTTTCTGCATGTGCAGGCAGGGGGAAGGCGAGGTCCACATTCTACTTCTGCCATCTGTGCAGCTATGAGGCTGTGGACAAGTCCACATCCTCAAACCATACTCAGGGGTGACTATACAGATTCTAAATAGTCTACAGAAGCTATTTCTAGGGAGGTCATACGGTTGGGCCTAGCAAAGCAAGGCTGCCAACAGATGCTCCATAAACCTCACTAGCCACTGAAGCTCAGAGCCCAGCCTCCGGAGCTGCCCGTGACTCACCACTGCTGCTGGGACTCGGCCTCCTCTGAAACCTTTGTGCTGGGCTCCGGGGAAGGCGGCCGCCTCTTCCTCTCCTCTTCCTCTTGCTGTCTGCGCACTTCCAGTAACTCCAACTGAGGAGAACACAGTGAAGTTCAGCGCAGTCCCAAACTCTGCTTCTTTTAAGGGAAGGGTTCTAGGAACCCAGGCAGTCCTCCAGGCTAGTCTTCCACTGGACCACACTGGACAACCAGAAGTTCTGGCAGCCTGAGTAAAATGGCATTAGGCTTGGAGGAACTGCAGCTAAACCTAAAACTACAGGGAACAGAGCGTACGTATTCCACGGGCTGGCAAAACTCCTGTGAGTTGTTTTGTACGACTCCTGGGAGGCTGTGTTTCATTTCTAAACTATGCAGCTCTCAACTTTACTGAGGAGGATAGTACCTGAGCCCGAGGGCTCAAGCTGGACTCCCCAGGAGAGCTCTGATGAACACCTGAGACAGCCCTGGAGTAATTCTCAAGGAAGCAGCTTGTGATGCGATAGGGGTTTGTGTTCAGCCAAAAACCAAATAACACATAAAAAGGCCACAGAATACTCTAACCGAAATGAAGCCACTGCATGATCAATATGCATGCACAAAGTATGCAGGTACATCTTAAATCCCCAGAATTGTGTACATCAGAAAGAAACACCATTTTTGTATACTGCAAAGAATCAGTTTTCTACCAGGAGTGCAAAAGTCTTGGCAGAGAAAACATTAGTGCAAAAGCCTTTGCTCCCTATTTGAAGGCCTTTATGTTGGGCCGAAGAGGTCACTGGGAATGGGGAGTTTATAATATGGACTAGGATTAAGCTAGGAGAAAAATTCTAAAGAAACTTTTAACTGCCTTTCAACCAAAGCTTCCATGAGATACTGGAGAAAGGCAGATCGACAGACCAATTCCTAGACAGGAGGCTCCTGTAAGTCATCCTGTATCTATGAGCCAAGAGGGGGTAGCAGCCCTGCTCCTGTCCCCGGTCCTCTTCTAAGGGAGCCACCAACTTTAAGAAGATTCTTACTGTCTTTTAAAAACTGAGCAACTGTATGAATTTTCCAGTCTAAGAGAAAAGCAGGAAGAAAAGACTGCCCCTGGATGAACAGGCAGAGCAGCCCAGCATCCAGCAGCACTTACTGTTGTCAGCCTTTCCAGGGCAGAGAACCTCTCATCCCAGGTCGCTGCAGACTTTTCAAAGGCCTCGTGGCGCTTGATGAGCTTCTCCACCTCGTCCACACTCTGGCCTATTTCTCGGCTGGATAGGTATGGCTCCTGTCCAAGCAGCCAGGCTTCGGCCACACTGGCGTCTCTTGAGAACTGATGGACCTCCAAAACTACATAGCATACCAAGAGAGGGTGAGGCTGGCCAGTACCAGACGGGCAGTCCCCCCCCAGGCCCACCTCCCAGCACTGCTACCCTCCTCTCTGGAGGCAGCTACCTGCACCAATAATGTCCCGTCTACTCTAGATCAGCGCTGTCCAGGGTAAATGGATGTGCAAGTTTAACTTTTCCAGTAGCCACATTTTAAAAAGAGTAAAAGTAAACAGGTGAAATTAATTTTAATGTGCAATGTATTTGACCCAATATATTAAAAATGACCATTTCAACATGTAGTTGGTATTTACAAAACTGAGGTGTTACATTCTTTTTTCTTCTAAGTCTAAGTCTGATGTGAATTTTGTATGCATAGTGCTTTCTCACTACATATCTCAAGTTCTCAGGTGCCACACGAGGGACAGCAGCCACCACACTGCACATGCTGCTCACTCAGCTCCCCTCAGAGCCCTGCGGGGCTTCACGTTCTACACGCAGCCAGACCGCGTGGTGGAGCAGGCCTTCATAAACCACCCCTTGCTGGAGGTAGTCGTGTTTCACCTGGGGGGGTGAGGGAGGGAAGCACATGGGAGCACTATAGCAGGTAAGGCTTCTGCAGTTTCGTTCTATTCCTCCACACGTGAGGAGACACAGAGAACACCAGCTCCGCCACCTTTACAAGAAGGCAGGGTAGAACATGGCTTTGTGCTTCTGCTAACGCTGATTCTTCACTGTGTTTCATGGCGCAATGCCTGGGGCTGCTCTGGAGAGAGATGGGCCACGGGTAGCACCAGTGTCCCCAGGAGCCAGCCGTCTCCTCCAGTGCCTCATGCTGGATGCCCACAGCTCGGCCACATGGAGAAGATGCCACCTCTGCACAAAGGACTCACCAGCTTCCAGGGAAGGGCTGTGCAAGTCATCACTCTGTCCCCAGTGTACAACCTGGTCCCAGTTCAAAGTATGCGATGCGGGTTTCGCTGAACTGAGTGAAAGCACCCTAGAATTCTCAAGACTTACCGACCAAATCTTTCTGTAAAGAATGGTCAAAGTGGGATTTCTGTGGGCTCTGGGCCTTCCCTAGAAAATGCCCCTTGGATTCAGTTTCTAGGAAGCACCTAGAAGTGCACGGATGGGGTTAGAACACAAAGATAGATCCCAGAGCTCCACCACGGAACAGCAAAAGACGGTGAACACCACTTGACCTGGGCTACTTTTAGTGTTCATACCAATGATGAAATACTATTACCAATGCTGCACATTAGAAACCCTGTGTTGGCTCATCTATTCCTTTATAAAATGAGCATTTAAAATAGAATCTATCTCACAGGATCACTGTGGGGAGTAAATACAGACATAGATCAAAAAAACTGAGAACAATGCCCAGTTCACAGCAAATCCTTAAGAGATGTTAGTTTGTATTTTGTTATTAATCTTCCAATGAGAACATCAAATGTAAGACTTAATCCTGTCAACTTTTGATCTTCTTGCCCCTAAAGTCATAATTCGTTTTTTTTTTTTTTTTTTTGAGATAGAGTCTCACTTTATCACTATCTACAGAGCACCATAGCATCATAGCTCATAGCAACCTCCAACTCTTGGGTTCAAGTGATCCTCTTGCCTCAGTTTTTCTATTTTTTTTTTTTTAAGTAGAGACAAGGTCTCACTCTTGCTGAGGCTTGTCTTGAACTCCTGAGCTCAAGAATTCCATCCACCTCAGCCTCCTAGAGAGCCAGGATTACAGATGTGAGCCACAGCACTAGCCTGAAGTAATAATTCTTGCAGACGACTGGGGGAAGGGGTTTCTATTTGTGCCCTCCCCCAGGGTGCTGAATGGTCACCCCATGTTGTTCCTAAAGAACGCCTGAATCCCACTTATAACTCTCAGATCGGTCATGTGGTGAAATAGAATGAATACGCCACAGGAAATTTCCTAAAAATAGTATTTACCATGGAATGATGAAGCAGAATACTAAGAAACCATCCAAAATGCCAAAATCATTAAACAACAATATCATATCAATTAAAGCAGAAAGATAAACTTGCATGCTTCCCGCGGATACCCAAAAAGAGCAGAAAGAGTAAAGTCTGTCCTTACTCAGTCTTAACCATTCCCATCGGTCTTCCCACTTGTCGATCATTTCTTTCCTCTTTTCTGTCAACTGCAGTAACTTTTCTTTGATCTGTATCAAAAGAAGGAACCCCAAGACATCTTAAGAGAATGTACCACACCCTCTTGACGGGCCACTTGGCACAAGAAAAATACAGTTTCTGCAAGGACCACCATAGGTCAGGAGATACCCAGAGACTACTCAGTCTATGTAAAGGGAAAGGAGAGAGAAGCACGGCAGTGCTCCTTCCAGAAGGGGCTAGAGGAAGGCCGGGGCCCTGCCCAAAGCTATAATACTCTGTCGTGAGGAGGCTTCCCTCAGCAAACGTATTTGGGAAGAGAGACACACAGCAAGGGGGCAAAACCTTGACCTCTAAGAGGCTATCCATTCCCATGTAGGGGTGGGCGGGGTGGGGGGAGCACACACTGAACTAATCGTTATCTCTGTACACCATCATCCCATCCACTGAAGAGGAAGCTGATCTAGGTCACGTGATGAACGAGGGGTGCCAACTAGAAAGAGTGCCAATGGGAGAGGTGGGAGAGACCCTCAAAAATTGTCTTCTGTGCCATAAATTTACTGGCTCTGGGCCTGGAGTCTTGCATAATTCTATTCTAGATACACAAGAAATACGGAGTTTTGAAATATATGAATGTGCATGTGAGTATGAATATAAATACACCTTTCTGTATTATACACATCTACATACATACACCTCCCCCCTAAATAAAGTCATTTTATATCATAACATGACCTACAATTCCTCTTGGCCCCAAAGCGAAACAGTATCCTACCTCCTCAGATGCGTAGTGTTTTCTCGCCAACAGGGATTTCCCAAGTTCAATACAGGTTGTGAAACTGTCATTACGAGCATCAATTTCAGCTTTGATGCCTTGATGATTATTCATTAGTAGTTCAACAGATGATACATCCCTAAAATCAGACAAACAATACCTCCTTTAGGAAAGCAATTAAAGGAAATTGATGACCTCTTCGTCTAATTCACCAATAGAGCTTAGGCTGGGTCACTGGAGACAAAGCACAATGACAGCACAATTCAGGGTCAGCCACACAACCAAACACTAAGAATTCCTTTATTTTTGTGTGGGTGCCTGAATAATTAATTCGAAATGTTTGCACTGGATTTCTGTTTAACTTTTCACTTTGAAATGCACTTCCGAAAGACTCTGAGAAGGTACAGAGGCAGTAACAGGTGTTCTAAGTATACCCTGAAGAGTTAGCTGCTAAAGGTCTGAGATGTGTGAACTCAACAGTGGCTGATACGGTCTCCTTGTTCAGACATGACCAAACCCACAGAGTCGGAATCAGGTTAGACATCAGCAATCAGCAGAGCTGTGAGAGCTCTCCATGCATCAAAACCCAACAACCCTGACCCAGGAAATATAATTAAAATATGTATTTATATATATGCGACAAAAATATTTCCTCTACTAAAGCACAGTTTCTCAATTACAGTGGAAGCAGGAGCTGGCCGAGGTAAACTGGAGATTTTATGTGCACCAGCTTGTTAATCTATTAACTTTTCTTCACTAATCTGTATGAAATAAAGCTAAAGTGTAGAACAAATAGTAAATAATAAGCCCAGGACATCATTAGCGCGCATACTGAGGCCAAGGGACACCTTTAGTAATGTGTATGGAAAGGTATAAAATGATTTCTAATCTAGACGTAACAAAAAGAACTCAGAAAAGCCGTCTCACTGCAAACATGAGACAGTTAGTGCCCAGGCATGTGGCCGCCTGGAGCCCGAGGTCCTACTTTGAGCACAGACCTGGGCAGAAACGCCTGTGAGTGTGGAACAATAGGGGATGAGCCGGGGAGACCCAGGGAGTCCCAGGGAGGGCCTGACAACGTTAAGCCCAGCACTCCCTGGAGATGTGCAGGACACACAGAGTGACAGCTGCCCCAACCCTGCTCTGGCCTTGCGGCTCTCAGGCAAGAACTGCTCTCAAAGCTCCTTCCTCTCCTTGCAAGATCCCTTCTCCCAGTTGACCAGTGGTCAGTGAGCCTGATTCCTCCTGCCTAGGAGGCTGGGAGCGTTACCTTGGCTTCTCCTGGGCTTCGATCTGCCGGATGACATCCTCCATCCAGAGCATGAGATCGCGCACCATGCTGAAGAAGCGGAATTTGTCCCCTGTGTCCACCAGCCGCACCCTGCGGCCCTCACAGGCATCCAACAGGGACTTCCAGGCTTCCAGGACCTCGTTCTCCCGCTTCTGGATGTCGTCGGCCTTGTCACCCGCATAGGCTGCTTGGAGGCGGGCGGCGTCCTCCTGCAGCTGCCTCACCTGGAAAGCCACAGGGGAATGAGCCAGTGAGTCTACTGTGGCCCCATCATTGCCCTACGCTGCTCGGCTCACATACTGAAGGGAGTTCCCAGTCAAAACCTAGCCCTTGCCCCTCAAAGAGCCTCAATTTCATGAAGATCCAAGTTAGGAAAACCCAAATATTCTATAAATCTACTGAACTACATTCTTAAGTTTTACACTATTAAGAGATAAAACAAATGAAATTCTACAGGAATGTAAGCCGAAGAGCTCAGTCACGAAAAGTCTCCTGGAGGTGGCATGGGATATACGAGTAGGACACAGAGGATGTATTTCTACCAAATAAATACCTCACCTACTCTTTCAGGCAGGGTCAAGATAAATGTTTTTTATCATGAGTGAGAAACTACCATGAAGAACACATTTTGAAAATACCTTTTCATTGACGTGATGCTGCTGAAAACAAAGCACGTGTCACCTGTAAGAAGTCTCACCATGGGACATCTACACTCCAAAAATACAGAAACACAGCATCCGGTGTGGTCAAAACAACTGAGTGGTACTAAAGAAGGTGAAATCTGAACCAGCTAAATTTTAATATATTCTTTGCAAAACTGAAAATTAATAGTGAGAATTGTGATTTGGTAAATGGAGCCAATGGTACATTTACGTCTATGGATTTTTGGTGAGTTACCAAAAAAGAAAAAACCCAACAAACCAACACAAAAACACACTCAGCATGTAGAGAAAGTTCAGATAGTGGGGAATGCAAATGAATCTTATACATCAAAAGATACTTCATAGAGCTAATGTAACATCATTTAATAGTTGGCAAAAGTCCAAGTCAGATGATGTACTTTCACTGAGCTCATTCTCTGCTGACAGGAGTCTGACAGGCTACACTTCTCTAGAGCACAGATGAGCAATGTCCGTGAAAATTATAAATGCATACACCTTCTAATTTTACAGTCCCTCCTTGGGGAGTTAACAAAATTCTTGCACATTTAGGAAATGAAATACAGATAGGTTATTTACTTTTGCATTGTCTATAAAAGCAAAAGATCAAAAATAAAGTACATCTCCATCAATGAATTACTGATTACATTAATGATGATACATCCAACATAAGAGTCCTATGCAGCCGTGAAAAAGAACAAGGAAATGCTCTACGTACACATACGAACAGTGCTCCAAGATGATGAAAAAGCGAAAAAAGCGAAGTTCAGGTAAGGTGCATAATATTCTACTTTCTATGTTAAAAAAAGGGAAAAACCCCAGAGTACCCTCTCACCTTTTTGGGGGAAGAAGGTGTGCATACATATGCCTTTTATAACATAAACTGATGACTGTAGCTATTTTATATTTAAATTTACTTCTCACATATGTTTATATGAAGTACTTAACATTTGCAGTGCTGTACATGTATATAATGTCTAATTAAAGACAGAAACAATTGGAGGATGGACAATCATTATTTACTAATGAGACTGTGTGGTCAAAGAAGTGTGCAGACAGCAGTCGTGGACGGTGAGCGCTTTCAGACGTCTGAGAGAGGAGCGGTAAAGGTGGTGTGGACAGACAGTGCCAGCGTAGGGGGGAGGTGGGAAAAAAAGAAGGTAAAAACAGAAGTTTCTGCAAAGGTATAAAGAAGAACCAATGGAAATTTGGTTTCTATTGTGATAGATTTCCATATCCTAAGGAACTTCTGGAACTATTCTTTAATTATGGCTCAGGTGTAACTCAAATTATAACATTCAAGTTCCTAGGACATTATCTAGAAAGCTAATTCCCTATAAAACTAACCAAGTCTTCACGAACATGTGTTTCTGTGCCTCTTTTTTTTGTTTGTTTTTGAGACAGAGTCTCACCTGCAGTGGTATCACAGCTCACTGCAAACTAAAATTCCTGGGTGTAAGCAATCCTCCTGCCTCAGCCTCCCCCCCCCTTTTAAAATTTGTTCTCAAAACAAAAAGTAAGGTGGAAGAGGACTGCAAAAGTGAACATTCTCACAAAAACTAACTACTGCTTTGCACAGCCACTCCAGACCATTCTTGGGTGCAAGTACTGTGTTGTTTCTTCCTGGGGCTCCTGTGCAGAATGGAGATGATGGCAGGTCAAGCTGGCACAAGGGGAGACCCTGGGAGGAAGCACTGTGCGCTCCAGGACTTCTGTGCTGAGAGCCTTCCCTTCTGCTGTTACTGTGGTAACGAACATGGATGGGGCCAAGACTGCAGAGAGGGCACACATCCTCTCATGGCTGCGACGGCTTAGCCCAGCAGGTGTGGTGGGGCTGCCAGACTTGAGGAGGCGAATCCCTGTGCTGGGTATCCCTGGGCCCTTGCTGGGCTCACTCACTGAGTCTCATGAGGTAAAAGGGTTCATTAAAAAATCGGGGAGCAACTCCATAGTTTCTCACTTTCTTGCAGTGCTAAAAGTACATGATTTTACAGGTGCCAGGGGAAGACCTGTGTTGCCAAGGTATTTTCTGACTCCCTGTCTAGGCAACCCCAAAGTTTCGCTTTTGTTATGTAACGATAATTAGAAAACTTTTATAGGGCTCTTACTATGTCATGTTTTGCAAGCATCATCTCAATCCTCAAAGTGTTACGGAACTGAAGCTTAGAGAGATGAATTAAACTTACAGCCTCAGAGAATTACAAGAATTAAGAATTAGGGGGAAGTGAGAAGACAATGGCCGTCACGTTGGTCCCTCCACCAAACAGATCCCAAAGTACAGCGATGCTACCTTGAGGCTGATGCACTGGCCTGGGTCAGCCTGAGACCAAGTCTGCACTGCCTGTTTTTTAAAGCAAAGATTTACTGGAACATAGCTGCACCCATTTGTTTGCTTTGCGCACAGCTACTTTATGCTACAATGGCAGGGGGGCAGAGCTGCATATCTCATAAAGTAAAAAATATTTACTATCTGGCCTTTAACAGAGTTCGCAAACCTGTGTACTAGATGATCAACACTCTTCACAGAAAAGAACAAAACCCCCGACATACTCAGGAACATCTTTTATGAAACTGACTTCTCTAGGACCATGAAATTTAAGGAAAAAACCCACAATTTGTTTTCAACTAAAAAGCATAAAACTAAACAAGAAATTATACAGACATTAGAAAGAAAAGTAGAGAGTGATTATGCTAGATTCTTACTGTTACATTCTTATAACTTTGTCAAACATCTTTTAAACAAAGTCTTAGAGTTTACCCATTTTATACGGCGGGTAGAAAGAGAGCAGGCATCTTAAACATTAGAATCTTGTTTTCTCTCTTTCCAGATACATACCTCACATCCTGGATAATGGAAAATAATCATTTTGGAAATTACTCTGGACAGATAAGCTAACCTAATACACGAACTCTTGCTGAAGCCTGTAACTTGTAAATATTTGTGCTAGCATCTGCTTTACTTATTTTTAATCAGAGACTGTCATCTGTTGTTTGCAAATGTGGCAAATATAGAACTTTATAGACTGGTAAGTTCTTCCAAATAGATATAAAGGTGTGTGTACACACATACACATTTGTGCTTAATTTGGGGCAATTCTTGGAGGCATGTGTTGAGGAGCCAAGGAGATATTCAGAGAAGCACGAAGACATACTCTATGGAGAGAAAACCTCCCCATCACCCCTGGGCAGCTCCCTTGCCCCTACCCACCTGAGTGCCCAGAGCCTGGATGTCATGTTCAAATGTAGTGTGCATTCTCTGTAAGGTCTCCACTGTGTTCTGATCTCTCCCAAGCTCCTCAGGAAGTTTCTTGTGTTTGTCCTGTATGCGCCCAAAGATCTCCTTGGCATCATGGTAAAACTTATGGAGTTCATAGGAGGCTGCAAGAATCTGTGTTCTTGTGTCGATGAGCTCCAGGAGGTCAGCCCAGGCTTCATTGAGGCCGTCCTTCCACTCAGCGATGGTGGCGGCATCGGAGTGTCCAGAGTTGATGAGGTCATCTGCCATGTGATTGACTGTGTCCACACGCTCTTGCCCGATGTTCCCTGTGTCTCGGGCAAATTCTCGGAATCGCTCTTGTAACATCTGAAATAAGCATGCACATAAAGAAATCAGTGAGACTATTGTGAACATTTTATGTCTGGATCACATGAATGTCCTTTGAAAAGAAATGGCCTCTAAGCGAGGGTGATCGTGTAATATTAACCTCTCATAAGCAGTCATAACTTATACTCAGGACTGAAGACGAGCAGATCTTACTTAACCCTAGAACCTCTTATCAATAAGGTTTCCTTCTGCTAGTGCAGCGGAGTAAGGCCTGCTGTGCCTCCACCTCCTTTTACTATAGGCATGGCGGGGAGAAGGGGTACAAAGAGGTTAGCCAACCTAAGTCAAAGTCACCGTTTTAAAAAAAAAAAAACGTTGACCCTAGCCCCTATGCCCTGAGTCAGAGCATCTTTTTTGCTCAGTGAGGAATGCAAGTGACTCTCCACACCATCACTTGTGGCACAGCTACCCATGCCCCGCCTAATGCACTTGCCGTGACGTGCTCGTAGTCCTGCCCCAGTTCGTGGGACCCTGCGACCACCTCCCTCTCGGCGATCCACTGCTCCAGGTCGTCCACCTCCCGGTTGAGCTGGAATAACCTGTGCCTCTCGTCCAGCTTGCCTCTCCTCTCTTCCGCGAGGTCCTTCAGGCCGGCGTACAGCTTATCCACTTTGGACTGCCGCATACTGATGCGCTCACTGAGAGAGGGAGCAGCAGAGGAAAGGGATCGTAAATGTCAATGTTCTTCCAGAGAAAAACAAATGAGGTGGGGATAAAGGGAGAGAATGTTACATTAACTTCTCAAAGGAAACTCTGTGTAACCTACTGAAACTGAAAAATGAAACTCTGCCATTGGCCTCAATGTCAAGTAATGAAGAGCCAATATGTAAACAAACCACAATAATCAAGGCTGAAGGCCATTTTGCATGTAATCGTGGGAGCTGGGGGATGGAGGTGCAGGGAGAAACCCTAACTCTCTGCACCAATGGCTCTGCAGATCAGGATTTCCTTTGATGTTAAGAACTAATGCTGG